>JBBBDQ010002203.1:665000-867500 GCA_037127315.1 Ascarosepion bandense
ACACACACACACACACATATATATATATATATATATATATACACGAAAAAAATCGCAAGATCGCCAAGACTTTTTTTTTTTTTTTTTCTCTTCCTTCAACCCCTTCCCCCAAATGGGTTAGTCTTAATAGAGGTCTATTTATTTGATTAGTCCTTGGTCTGCCTTTGCCCTGACGAGCCGTTGTGCGAAACCGCGGTAGGTCTTGGCGATCTTGCGATTTTTTTCGTGTGTTTTTGCTCTGCGTGACTGCCTTTTTGTTAACCCTTTTTGGTTAGTTTGTATCGAGCACTTTTCTTTCCTGGTGGTTCGTTCCGTTAGAGGGTTTTTTCTTTACTGTGAAGAACCGTATGCATTGTCGGTCCTACACAGTTTTCTTTTTTTGTCCCCTCTTTGTCCAAAGCTCTATAGCCGAGGACGGTAACGGAGTTAGATTCTGTTGCTTATTCATAGTCTTTAAAAGATTCTTGTGTAATATTTTAAGAGTAGAATACGGACAGAGTCGGTTTTATTATCATTATTATTAATATATATATATATATATATATTCGGTCGGGTTTCAATCATGGGTAAAAAATGGCTGTCTAACCGTAGTGATGAGCTGTGATACAGCGAAACAGATCTGTCTGCCGATGACTATTTACGCTCTCACACCCTGGAAGAATGGTAGACTTTGAAAAAACATAGCTACTCTGGCATCTACGCATCGTTCATTCAGCAATGAATTAGAACACTCTCAGCTACTGGGCGTGTATAATGATAATATACACGCTAAAAAGTCTGCCTTCTTCTACCGAGCGCCCGTAGCTCAGCCCTAGAATCGCCGACTGACGCCAATTTGGTCGGGTTTCTATCCTGCGTAAAAAGCAATCGGCTGTCTAACCGTACTGATGAGCTGTGATACAGCGAAACAGATCTGTCTGCGGATGAATATATTGTAAATTTGTTATTACAATGGTTTATAAAAGTATTATATCATTACACAAAACTTTTCATGTTTCACAACAAAATTGCTTGTTTTCAGGTGATATGTTAAAATAAATGGTTGAAAATAATTTATTTTTAAAATATAAGATGAATCAATGGTAAGTTAGAAAATTAGGGAGAAAATGCTTTAAGTGTGTCAATATTGTTCAATCAAAAGTGAGAATTATGTAACCATGGAGATTTAATATTTGGGTTATGAATGGGGCAGGATAGCTTAAATCTAGACCTGTCACCTTTGAATTTTGTCTGGATAAGAAACATACTGGGCCTTGGATTTGAAAAGGGTGGACAATAATTTTAACAGGAGGTTTGATTTTAGGTTATTTTTATTGAACAATAGATTTTTTTTATTACTAACCATGAGTAAAAGGGCTTAAATGTTTAAATGGGAATGAATAAATATGGTATACTTAGTTATTTTGTATTAAGAACAACAATTAAGTATTGCGTGGGTCATTTATTTTATTAAAATAATTTTAATTTTATTTTTTTATTTATGCAGGAGTTTGAATTATAAATGAAACATTGTAATTAAAAAGGTTTTAATGAAAGTTTTTTTGTTTGAGGAATATACACAGTTGGACGAAAAATGTTTTGTCTGAGTAATGTAGGTAGTGGAACCATACAATACTTAAATAGGTAAATAATTTTCAACAGCAAGTTGGATATTTTAAAAATTACTTCATGAGTAAAAGGGCTGAAATATATATATATGAACGTGGGATCCGATTGGATACGAAAATTGTGGTTTATCGAGCTATTATTCTCTCCATCCTCCTGTATGGCTCTGAGTCTTGGACTCCTTATAGACGGCACATCCGTCAGCTGGATGTATTTCACAAACACTGTTTGCGGTCAGTCTGTGGTCTTAGCATTCGAGACAAGATGCCCAACGTTGACCTCTTTAGAAAATGTAATATTTCTGGAATAGAGCCATTCCTCATTCAGTTCCAACTACGTTGGACTGGACACGTATTGAGGATGACCGAGGAAAGGATACCAAAAATCATGATGTACAGTCAATTGGAGAGCGGTAGGAGAAATGTTGGACGGCCTTTACTGAGGTACAAGGATAAGATCAGGAGTAATTTGATTGCTCTCAATCTGCCTCACAACAATCTTGAGAGCAGAGTCTCTGATCGAATGGAGTGGAAGGCATGTTGTTTTGATGGTCTTCAGCGTTTCAAGGCTGACAGTCTGAATCATTTGAGTCAGAAACGAGAGAGAGTCAAGCGGGCTGTATTGGTACCTGCAAGTACATCCCATAACCAGCATACTTGCACTCTGTGTGGATTGATTTGTAAGTCCCTTGCTGGACTTAGATGTCATCAGAGGCTGAAGCATGGATGAAGTCAGAGTTGTCGGAACCTCATACGTCGAGATCGACGGGAGAGTCCATCATATATATATATAGGTGTGAGTTTGTAACCGTGGGTTTCACGCTCTTGCGATCATCAGACAAACTGATTAATATTTTAAAAAATTGGTTATATATAGGGTTGTGTATATTCGTGTATTTTTGTGAAAGTGCGGGAAATCTGTTGTCACGACAGACGCAGACATATATATATATGTACATGTACACCCATCACCGCGCGCAAAGACACACACACACGCGCGTTCGCTCACAGAGGCTTGCATAAACATATATATGCAAATCGTGCGGGGCTCGGCATATACATGTATATGTGTGCCGTTGCACACATACATACGCATTCAGTTGATGTATTCGAATAGTGTAGCGATGTCAACGCGCGGACAGTTGTCGATTTCTCGTACGTACATATGTACGTATGATGGGTTCTGTGTGAAACTATGATAGGTAAGAATTGCTATTATTTTATTTTAGGCTGTATTGTTATTTTTTATTTTAAAGTCGGTTATTAGCTTGCTTTTTTATTTTTTATGGTTGCGTATATTTAAATGGCATATATGTATATATATATATATATATATATATATAATATCACTACAAAAGTAGCTATTTTGATTCGACAATTCTTGTGTCTTATCTGGTTTATTTCAAATTGAAGGGTTTTGAAAGGTTAAAAATAAGCAAAACCCCTTTAATCTAAGTTACAGATAACCAATATTATTTATGAATTTCTTCTTTGTGCCCTGTCCTTTAATGACGTTGGCGATCATGGCCCTCCACGTCTCCCTATTCCTGGTGGCTCTCAGCACGCTTTCCCCTGTTATACCACCCAACCCGGCTTTACCATCCACTAGCTCAAGCCCATAAATCTAGAATATAAATGTAGAGAAACTATCATGGCCACAAAATGAGGGATCAGTTTATATATTGATTATAATATAGATTTGCTCCCCCAGTTTATATCCACATTATAATTTCTTATAAACACTTGGCATATATATTCTTCTTCTATGTGCCCTATCCTTTCAGGACGTAGGCGATCATGGCCTTCCACGTCTTCCTATCCCTGGTGGCTCTTAGCACGCTTTCTTTTGTTACACCAAGCAACACTGGTTCTGTCATCCATCTGATCAGGCCTTTCAAATATGTCATCTGCTGCTTTCCCCTATCTCTTTTTCTCTCTATCTGGCCTGTTAGTATCAGGTTCTCCAAGCCCTCCTTCCTCATTGCATGTCCCAGGAACATTAGCTGTCTCTTCCTGATGCTCTATATTAATTTCCTTTTCGTTTTCATCCTTTCCGTTTGATTAATTTGGTTGTTTTGTTTTGCAGCCTCTGTACATCTATGCGTTATTTAAGTGTGTCTATGTTTGTATGCAAGCTTTGTTAATTATCTATTCCAAAAAAAATTAAAATCGCAAGTCACATTGTCAAAAAATAATAATTCACTTACAAAATCTAAGTTACAGATAACCAATATTATCTCTTCGCACCGAATGCTACCAGACCGAGGGAGGCTACCAAACCTCTACACGTCACTGCATGGTATGAGGAAGTACCCTTTACGTTCTGGCTACCTGATGGACATGGACTCACCCGTCAGTAAAAATTATAGTTAGACGGGAGAGTCCATCAGAAAATAGGGAGTTACTTTTAAATTGCCTTGTATTTCACTGTATTTTCTTTTTTCTAATAAGGGTCACAAGTGGTTAATAATAACAAAGAGATCTTTAAGAAGGTCATTTGCTGTTTTATTTCAATGCTTCAACGCTATCTTCAGGCCTGATGATTACGATCATATAATACAAACTGTCGCCTTTTGTTACTGACCAGCGTCCACTTTAATAATTATATTTCTGTGATTGGACATGCGTTGTGGTGCAGAGGATATCGACTCGAAACGACAAATCGGGAAGCCGAGTTCGAATTCCAGTTGAATTCCTTGCATTCACTTACGCGCAAATACCCTTGGGAAAGGTATTAATCCGTCTCTTCTCTCCAGTTATGGGTTAAATAACAGGACAGATTGGGTTCTATAGCTTTGGCTGGCAACCAGTCTACCGCAGAAAACAATGTCAACCTACTGCGGGATAATCTTCTGCCCAGTCAGTCATGTCTCTTTAGAGACATGACGCCGAATCGTGTATCACGTATGGCACTTAACTGACTGACTGATTGGACATCATGGAGAGATATTGATCCGATGAGGCTATCATGGAATACTCTGATTGCAATGAAGTCATCGGCAATATCATATCTACCTATCATCTCTTACAAAATGTAACCAACCTCAAACTGTGGGAATACACAGACACAGATATATGCGTATTGTGTCAAAGGGATCGAGGCAATTTACATCATGTGCTCTCAGCATGTCCAAAATCACTGCAGATATACACGTGGCGTCATAACAAATACTGGAGGTGGTCATGGACTTAGTGAGTACACAGTGTGAAGTAGCCTACAAACATGTTATAACGGCTAGGAGAACCTGTGTGCTAAAAAAAAGTTCAACGTCCTTTGAGGAAAATCCGAATAAATACCAAGATAATGCTACTGTTTGGAGCACTTGATTAAATGTCGCTAATAAATTCCGGTACACAACATTCAGACAGAAACAGGCCCTGACAGTGCAGTGAGTTCTGATTCAAAGAGGTGTAGAATTAACGGTTCCATGGGAGGAGAACAAGAAGGCGCTCGGGTGAAAGAAAAA
This sequence comes from Ascarosepion bandense, assembly GCA_037127315.1. NCBI lineage: Eukaryota > Metazoa > Mollusca > Cephalopoda > Sepiida > Sepiidae > Ascarosepion > Ascarosepion bandense. The sequence goes on from JBBBDQ010002203.1 coordinate 670,072, forward strand.
CGCCATGAGTGGCTGCAATCTGACTGCGTGGATAAAGGATGAATATCTCATGAATTAAGATCGGTTGTATTCCTTAGTTGATTATTTATTTCCTTTCGAGGGGTGGGAATCACTAGCCGGAACATAAATCGTGCTTCCCATTGTTTCCAGACCACGGCTCAACAGTTATTGGGTAGGATCTGGTCAAGATACAAAAGAAAAAAAAAAGACTGATTGAAGTCATGCTCGCAACACAACTTTACGTTCCACGTAAAACGCATGTTTTCCTTCGATTCCACGTCATTGATAACGGCCGCTTATAGCGCGTTGACTATTGGTTAACCAGCAGAAGCAAATCATAAGAGACGGAAGCTTCGACACAAAAAATATGCGCTGTCCGGTGGCAAAGAATGCTGATGGCACCAGGGGTGGCAGTACCGTCTTACCCACCGAAAAAGAGGTAACCTCCCTAGTTGAAGGCTGAGAAAGGGTAGATTATCGAACATGCTTTCACATATTCTATGTAGAAAAAAGAAGAAAATTATATATATACATTTTTATTTACATTTTTATAAAATGAGACGATTTACACATGATCAAAATTATAAGACCAGCGACAAAAATTCTACGAAATTGTACAAAAAGTGTATGAAAACATTCAACAACCAAATTTAATAATGAGTTCTACCTCCACTGCTTTTGATGGCTTCAAAAATTCTGTCGGGCATGCTAGAAATAAGCGTTTCCATTAAGGTGTGGGGGATGTTGCTCCAGCTTCTGAAGATGGCTTCACGCAGTTCATTTTTTGTTGAATATTGTTTGCCATTTCGATAAACATCTCTTGTCATCCATCCCCAAACATTTTCAATTGGGTTCCAGTCCGGTGAGCATGAAGGATGTCCCAAGAGATGGACCCCATTTTCTTGTAGAAAGGTCAAGGTTCGTTTTGCAGCGTGGATTGCAGTATTATCCTGTTGGAATAACTATCCATCCCCACACAAACGATGGCCCTCCATCATCAAAGATGCTTTTTGTAGCATTCTAACATAACCAGCCGCTGTCTGACGACCCTGCACCACCTGGAGCTCAATCGTTCCTCTGTAAGAAAAGGCACCCCATACCATTAGGGACCCTCCACCACTATGACGTGTGGAGAAAATTTCAGGAGGCATGTTTTTGTTATGCCAGTATCGTTGGAAGTCATCAGGACCATCTAGATTGAATTTTTCTCATCAGAAAACGGGACTTTCTTCCATTTCTCAAAATCCCATGTTTGGTATTCACGACCAAACTTTAAGCGGTCCACCTTGTGACGTGGAAGCAGACGAGGAATTTGTTTACGCTTTTTATTTACCATGCCTTTTTGTCGTAAGTGTCGTCTAATGGTTACGGGACTGCAATCAGCATCTGTGACTTTTTAAAGATTTTTAAGTGGTCTTAAATTTTTGATCGGGAGTGTATATAAAGAGATAAATAAATGGTTAATATATATATATATATATATATATATATATATATATATATATATTTTATTATTATTATTATTATGGACTCCCGTCGATTTCGACGTATGAGCGTCTAACTCAGTTAGACCACCACACAAAGAATTGTTTAAAGTGGTGAAAGCTTGTGTAGCACCAGCCACACTTTTTGGAACTGCTGATAACAAACAATCGGTGCAGAAGTTCGCCACAGATCGCATGAACAGCAGATGTCAGTTATTTAACCCATAACTGGAGGGAAGGGATGGATTAATACCTTTCCCAAGGATACCAGTGCGTAAGTGAGTGCAAAGTGTTGGAACTCGGCTCACCGATTTCTCCTTCCGAGCCGACATCCACTGCACCACAACGCACATCCGTCAATAAAGCTTACAGTACCTGGTAATCCCAAGCAGTCATCCATCTAAGTACTGACAAGGATCAACGTTGCTTAACTTCGGTGACCGAGCGAGAACCGGTGTATTCAATGCGATATGACCTATTTATTAGTCAGAGTATATATATATATATATATATATATATATATATATATATATATATACTCGGACTAATAAATTGGTCAGAATATATATATATTTATTGGTCAGAATTACATTAGAGCAATACACAGTTGTATTAAAAAGTGCTGATTACGCAACCTAGGTTTCAACCTTTCGGGATATTCAGGTATTTTATATTAACTGATTCTCTGACATTCTTTGAAAGGCATAACAAAAATTTTCAGGATGAGAACCTGAAAGTTTCAAATAAGAGTTGGTTAAAAATTGTAAACGTCTTCATCCGGGTTTGTATGATCTTAAAATGTATTTTCTCACGTGTTTACATCCAGACATTATTTGGACTTTTCATTTAGCAACGCTTCTCGTTCTGGAAACGATAATATAACTAACTTTTTATCTTGGCACAATCTGCAGACATTACCAACGTTGTAAGGTTTGGATTTTTTTAATATGCTTCAAGTTCCATACGGGTCTTATATTTTTATAAATTAATGTAAAACACTTGAAGATACCGAAAGGTAGAAACCAAGTTTGCGTAATTGGCTGAATTCCGAATATATCTAAACTTATTTATAAATGAAACTTTGTCTGTGTGTGTGTCTGTGTGTGTGTACCCGTTGCCTATAGTCTCCGAATCGGCTGAACCGATTTTCTTGAAAATTGACACAGTTGTACTATAAGCATCTGCGAGTGTCCTTAGCTAGGTTTTGAGTCGAGGTACCCTCGATAAATATGGAAAATCGATAATTGAAAAAATTGGATTATAGAAGGAGTGGTCCAATTTTAATCAAATTTGATACACTCATAGACAAAGACATAAGAAACGATATTCAGAAGTTTCAAGGTTGCAGTTCTTACAATAGTGCAGAAAATCAATAATATATATATATAAGAGGCAAGATGTTTGTGTGTGTGTGTGTGTGTGTGTGTGTGTGTGTTTATCTGCCTGTATGTCTGTATTTTTTTTAGTTCTTGCTTCGGGTTTGGCTCTAAGTAGGTATAATTGTAGTTCTTAGTCTCTGCCATGATACCATTTACTCAGAGGACTTATTTAGCCTTCAAAATTCAGTTTACGACGAAAAAATCTTATTTGATATCGATACCAGGAAATCAAAATTTGATTTACATTCATTCATTTTTCTTTCAGTCTACAGTTTCGCTTTAACTGGAAACAACTATTGCTTTTTAGTATCTCGTGCCAATACCATGGATTAGTTTCAAAGCTTTCATTACAACCGAACAACGTCGGGCTATAATACTAGTATACATGTATAGTCGGCTATAATATATTTTTATCTACACGTGATTACAGCAATTTTGTAATAAGGTCCCTTTTTTCCTACAATACCCTGTTAGCATCTAGCTACTCTCATCTATGAACGCTCAGTTAGTTAAGTGCCATACGTGATACACCCTTTGGGCGATCATGTCTCGAAAGAGACATGACTGACTGGGCAAAAGATTATCCCCCAGTGGGATGCCATTGCTATCTGTAGTAGACTCGTTGCCAACAAAGGCTATAGAACACAATCTGTCCTGCCATTTAACTCATAGCTGGAGGGAGAAGAGATAGATTATATTACATTATTATATTAAGTATAATTAATGGGGGATCAGTTTATTACTTCATAGCAATAGAAAAACGATCCCCCACTTTATGCCCAGAAGTTTTAATTATGTTTCCAACTATTCCAACTATTATATTCAGTCAGTCAGTTAAGGCCCATACGTGATACACGCTTTGGTCGATCATGTCTCGAAAGACACATGACTGACTGGGCAGAAAATTATCCCGCAGTAGTTTGCCATTGATTTCTGCGGTAGACTCGTTGCCAACCATGGCTATAGAACCCAATCTGTTCTAATATTTAACCCATAACTGGAGGGAAGAGACAGATTAATACCTTTACCGATGGTATTTGTGCGCAATTGAATGCAAGGAATTCGAACTCCACTTCCCGATTTGTGATTCCGAGTCGATATCAACTGCACCCTATCGCACATCCGATACGATAGTTTACTTATATTTTGCAATGTAAATTCGCGAAAGGAAGGAAATTAATGAATTTCAACGAGAGCAAATATTCGGATGGCATCAGTGTAGTAAGTTAATTAGAGAAATTGCTTGGTTTTTCTAGATTAATTATGAAACGCTTAATAATTATCAAGAAACTTAATGAAGACGGCTATTGTCGTGTGGAACAACATTCAGAAAGACCAGGCTTCGTGTATGAGCTAAGGAAAAGGGTGCTGAAGAGGGTAGTCATCAGAAACCGTAGTCAGAGCGTCAAAGATGTCGCCAACAGCATCGAAATGTCACCATGTGCGGTGAGAAAGACTCTGAAAGCGCTGGGCTATCAAAGAAAAGTTGCAAGAAAGAAGCCCTTCATTCCAGAGGTTAACAAGAACAGGAGTGTGGACTGGGCGAAAGAATTTGAAAGCAAAGATTATGACCTTTGGTTGTCTTTAATTTGGTCAAATGAAAGCAAATTCTGCTAATATTCGAATTCAAGCAGCTTGGAGAAATTAGAATGAGACTTAAAACACCGAACGTCTGCAGATAATCGTCAAACATAAATGGATTTGAGGAATAGGGTGGACGGCTTTATGGTATGGTGGGAAATTTGACAACTTCAGACAAGAACTTTTAAGTATTTTGCTTAACTGCATAGCAACAACTTTATGGGTCATTTAACGCTAAAATTTATGTTTTGGGAGATCTTTGAAATAATAAAAATATATGTTATTCTACTTTCACAATTGAATAAATAATAGAGAATCCTCAACTTTTCTGCATATGTTTTTGTGGACAAAATTACTAATTATGCATTATTTTTTATTAATTATTCGGATTATTGTACTCATCTTTATTGCAATTGTTTACGACCTTTCGGCTGTTGTACGCTCTGCCTTCTTCAGGTGCTAGGAATTTCGAATTTATTACGGCCACTAGGATATATCATTATCATTTTATGTGTGATGTCATTTTTGGTAGCCATGTAGTTATCTCCTTTTAACTTAACTCTTTAAGTTATTTGTTCACCACTGCTGTAACCAGGTATTGAACTCACAACTCTTTGAGTCAAGTCACTGGAAATACCCAACGTTTTTTTTTTCTTTTAATCATTTCACCCCAAGCAGGGCATTCCACTGCCACTATTGCTCATGGGGCTACATAGGGGAAGGTAAGAGGAGGAGTGGTTAGATATAGGAAATGTCAGAAGGAAGGTGATAGATGGGTAAGGATACCGAGGATGAGGGTTGGGCAGATGGGAAGAGTGTTTGAAAGAATGGGAGTGAGTTAGTGTGTTAGGAGGTGTCTATTGACCTTACATTTAAACTCCTGGAGATTGTAGTCGTCAGGGAAGCAATCATGTGGAAGGGAATTCCACAGTCGGGAAGTGCGAGAAAAGAAACTGTTGGAGTTGCATTTTATCGGTTTCACTGTAAAAGAGTGGGATCTCGTTGCTAATCTAGTTTCTCGTGCAAATTCGTATCTAGGGGGCTGCGGTAAATTGTTCACCACTGCTGTAGCCAGTTGTTTGGGTCAAGTCTCTGAAACTAACCCACGACTATATCCATTGGACCATTTCTTATTTCTCTTAGTTAGGCTTATCAACGCTAAATAACATGAAAAATTAAATGCGTGAAATACTCCGCTCAGCTGAAGAAGAAATGAGGGTCTGATTATCACACATTCGAACAAACATTGAAGAAATAGAAAAAAAAAAACATTGAAATAAAGTTCAATTTTTTTTTTTTTTTTTATGATTTATTTACGAAGATGATACAATGTTGATAGCAGACACGGAACGGAAAAACTACAAAACCACCTACAGAAGGTAGCTGAAGAGAGTGACAAAAAAGGACTACAAATAAATTGCAAGAAAACCGAATGCATGGTCATCAGCAAAAAGAGCAACCCAAAATTCCAAATACAGGTGGGCGATACTAAAATCAAGCAGGTACAAACATTTAATTACCTAGAAAGTGTTCTAACAGAAGACGGAAAGTGCGACACAGAGATCCGAAGGCGAATTGGCATGGCGAAGGACACCTTCCAGAAGCTGAGTTAAGTATTAAGACACAGGAAACTTTCACTAGAAACAAAGAAGAGAATACTAGATTGCTGTGTGATGTCATTTCTTCAATATGGCAGTTAATGTCGTACAATATCATCGAAGATGAAAGAAAAATTTGAAGCAACTGAAATGTGGTTCTACAGAAGGATGCTGCGGATATTATGGACCGAGCAAGTGAATAATGATGAGGTGTTGGAAAGAATAGCAACGAAAGGAAAATTAATAGTGAACATCAGGAAGAGACAACTGAAGATCCTGAGATAACCAAGGAGGAAAGAGGGCTTGGAGAAACTGATACTAACAGGCCAGATAGAGAGAAAAAGAGACAGGGGAAAGCAGCGGATAACATATTGGAGGAACCGAGCAGGTGGATGACAGAACGAGTGTTGCGTGGTGTAACAGGTATAAGCATGCTAAGAGCCACCTGGGATAGGGAGACGTGGAAAGCAATGATTGCCTACGTCCTGAAAGGACAGGGTACATATAAGAAGAATATATATGCCAACTGTTTATAAGAAACATAATGTGGTTATAAAATGGGGGATCAAATCTATATTATAATCAATATATAAACTGATCCCTCATTTTGTGACCGCGATAGTTTCTATACATTTATATTCTAGATTTATGGGCTAGAGCGGGGTTTTGGTGTTGTAATAGGAGAAAGTGTGCTAAGAGCCACCAGGGATAGGGAGATGTGGAAAGCCATGATCGCCTATATCCTGTAAAGACAGGGCACATAGAAGAAGGTGTATGCCAACTGTTTATAAGAAATTATAATGTGGTTATAAAGTGGGGGATCAAATATATATTATAATCAATATATAAACTGACCCCTCATTTTGTGACCATGGTAGTTTCTATACATTTATATTGTAGATTTGTAGGCTTGAGCTAGCGGATGGCAGAGTGGGGTTTGGGTGGTGTAACAGGAGAAAGCGTGCTAAGAGCCACCAGGGTAAGGGAGACTTGGAAGGACATGTTCGCTCACATCCTGAAGGGACAAGGCATATAGAAGATATATGCCAACTGTTTATAAGCAATTATAATGTGGGTATAAAGTGGGGGATCAAATCTATATTATAATCTATATATAAACTGATCCCTCATTTTGTCACCACGGTAGTTTCTATACATTTATATTCTAGATTTATGGGCTAGAGCGGGGTTTTGGTGGTGTAACAGGAGAAAGCGTGCTAAGAGCCACCAAGGATAGGGAGACGTGGAGGGCCATGATCGCTTACGTCCTGAAAAAACAGGACACATAGAAGAAGATATATGCCAAGTGTTTATAAACAATTATAATGTGGGTATAAAGTGGGGGATCAAATCTATATTATAATCTATATATAAACTGATCTCTCATTTTGTGACCACGGTAGTTTCTATACATTTATATTCTAGATTTATAGGCTTGAGCTAGTGGATGGCAGAGCGGGGTTTGGGTGGTGTAACAGGAGAAAGCGTGTTAAGCGCCACCAGGGATAGGGAGACGTGGAGAGCCATGATCGCTTACGTCCTGAAAGAACAGGCCACATAGAAAAAGATGGTTTATTTCGTAACTTTTAAATGTATATATACCCTTTTAAAATCGTGAAATGATACTTGATTTGTTTCTAGGTCTGCCGTTACTTAAAATGTTTGGGAAACACAGATCTAGTCCCATAACCAAAATAAAAAAAAAAAATCATGCTGCGACAGACATTCTTCAAATTCTAACCAATATTTAATTACAGCTAATCGGTTTCCCATTTAAGCAGGTTCGACGTTGCTTACATTCAGTTATCATACAAGAAAGACATCATTTTACTCTACTCTGGGCATTGTCTTATCATCAAACTAGCAATATAGTCCGGCTTGCTCGGGTGTAATGAAAGCTTTAAAACTAATCCATGTTTCTGGAGCTCAGACTCTTTGGACGTTGGCACGAAAAACTAAAAAACAATAGTTGTTTCCAGTTAAAGCGAAACCGTAGACTGAAAGAAAAATGAATGGATGTAAGTCAAATTTTGATTTCCTGGTATCGTCGTAAACTGCATTTTGAAGGCTAAATAAGTCCTCTGAGTAAATGGTGTCATGGCTGAGACTAAGAACTACAATTATACATACTTAGAGCCAAACCCGAAGCAAAAACTAAAATCAAAGGGCTGAAAAAAATACAGACATACAGGCAGATAAACACACACACACACAAACATCTTGCCTTATATATATATATATATATATATATATATTATCGATTTTCTGCACTATTGTAAGAACTGCAACCTTGAAACTTCTGAATATTGTTTCTTATGTCTTTGTCTATGAGTGCATCAAATTAAATTCGGACCACTCCTTCTATAACCCGATTTTTTCGATTATCGATTTTTTATATTTATCGGACATACCTCGAAGCAAAACCTAGCTAAAAACACTCGCAGACGCTTATAGTACAAGTGTGTAAATTTTCAAGAAAATCGGTTCACCCGTTTCGGAATCTATAGGTAACGGACACACACACACACACACACACACACACACACACACACACACACACACACACACACAAAGTTCCATTTATAAATAAGTTTAGATATCTTAACAAAATTGTCATGTTATTATGATAGCAAGAACATTAAGAATTGAATAGTGAACACATGAACCAAAACACTCCTACGTTGCTGGATTATCGTCCAGTTTTGGATAATAGGGAAAACTCTTACACTCAATGACAGCCTTGACAAGGTTTAGCAAACAAGAAAAAGTTAGGAAGGCTTATATCATGAGAGGTTGACACACGAAGTCGTGTGTCCATGTTAAACAATAGAGTCACGTGACAATCGTGAACAGAGAAGTGTGGGACAAAAGAATCGGGTCATGCATGCCCGCTCAAGGGTCCGGAAAGGATTCAGTTTCCAGGGGAGACAACGATATCAACAAACAATTATGAAATTGGGAAAACATTAATCCATATCAACCAAGGCAAAGAAACAAACAGGATATTAAAAAGGAAGGAAGGAAGGAAGGAAGGAAGGAAGGAAGGAAGGAAGGAAGGAAGAGTGTTAGAGAGGAGGAGGATAGAAAGGAATCCAGTGAGGATTAAAGAAAGAAAGAAAGAAAGAAAGAAAGAAAGAAAGAAAGAAACTTATAAGGAAGGAAGGAAGGAAGGAAGGAAGGAAGGGTGTTAGAGAGAAGGAGGATAGAAAGGAATCCAGTGAGGAGAAGAAAGAAAGAAAGAAAGAAAGAAAGAAAGAAAGAAAGAAAGAAAGAAAGGATCACAAGGAAGGAAGGAAGGAAGGAAGGAAGGAAGGAAGGAAGGAAGGAAGGAAGGAAGGGTGTTAAAGAGAAGGAGGATAGAAAGGAATCCAGTGGAGAAGAAAGAAAGAAAGAAAGAAAGAAAGAAAGAAAGAAAGAAAGGATCACAAGGAAGGAAGGAAGGAAGGAAGGAAGGAAGGAAGGAAGGGTGTTAGAGAGGAGGAGGATAGAAAGGAATCCAGTGGAGAAGAAGAAAGAAAGAAAGAAAGAAAGAAAGAAAGAAAGAAAGAAAGAAAGAAAGAAAGGATTACTAGGAAGGATGGAAGGAAGGAAGGAAGGAAGGAAGGAAGGAAGGAAGGAAGGAAGGAAGGGTGTTAGAGTGGAGGAGGTTAAAAAGGAATCCAATGAGGAAAGAATGAAGGAAGGAAGGAAGGAAGGAAGGAAGGAAGGAAGGAAAAGAAAAGAAAAGAAAAGAAAAGAAAAGAATAGAGAAGGGAAGAAGAAAGTCAGGAAGAAAGGATTGAGAAAAGGAAGGGAGAAAGGCAGCCGGAAGGAGAAAATATAGAAAATGAATGAAATTCATTTAGAAAAAAAAAATAATTTTCCCAAAAACATTATGAAGGACAACATAAAAAGAAAGCAAATATTCCGATGAAAAAAAAAATTATTTATGGAAAAAAAAAAAGACAGGCAAAAAGTACTTTTAATAAAAGAAAAAAAAACAATTAAAAATGAAATAAACTTATTTTACGACAAGAAAGTTAAAGGTAGAATCAGTTAATTGACAGAGAAAGAGACTTGGAAGAAACAAAATTTCCTCTTACAAGAAAGAAAAAAGAATAAAATACAAACAAAAAAAAATGAAAGAGAAAAATAAAAGAGATCTATAATGATTTTTCATATGTTTTGCTGCGGGATGAAATGCCTCCTCATCCAATGAAAAGCGTCCGCGTTTCATTATTTTTTTATGGCGTCTGACAATATTTTTTTCTTATCTGCCGACCTCGCCCCACAGTCAGTTTTACTTGTCTCGTTATTTTATTCTTATCGATCATTCATAAAACATAACTTTTTTCTCTCTCCTTGTATTACTCGTATTTTTCACTGCAATTAACTAATTTTTTTCGAGCTTCATATTTCAAATACACAATTTTTTTAATAAGCAATTTAAGATTACACGGGTTGCTGAATTAAAATTTTTAACGCAAGAATTAATTATTAATCTACTTGCTTATGTTATAACTAGCGTCATAGCCCGGTATTGCCCGTGCAACTCAGTAGTAGGACTCAGTTATATAAAAAAATAATTATATAAAAAATTGTTGTTTTAAAATTGTTAAAAAATTCCATTAAATAAATCTGTTTTCTTCTGTTTTGCGTAAACGCGATTTGATGTTTTCTGCGACATTGTAAACAACATTGCGTTTGATTCTGTTTCATAATTACGAGGGAAAATATTTACATTTTTCTTCTTTTTATTTTTATTTTTTTTCACCAAATGAATTCTTAAAACGTTGGAATGAAAATTAACTATAAAGGCTCATTTATTTTTTTAATAAAAAAAATATTTTAGTCGCGTTTGACATGTGTGATTTGATTTCTGTGACGTTATTTAACAAGCATCTTAGATCTTAGATGTTTTACGAAGCAAATGTAAACAATCGGCTCCATTAGCCAAAAAGTGCGAAAGGGAAAATTGCTGAACTTAAACTCAAAAGGTATGTGTCGGCCTGGCTTCCCTGTAGATGTGTTCTTAGAAGGTTTGAATGGCGTAGCTTAAAAAATGTAGCCGTGCATTGGGAACAGATACACACAGACTCACATATTGCCTTTTATATATAGAGAGTTTTATTCTAGTTCTTATTCCTCTTATAATTCAGTCATTCCTTTCAAATCGCACAATGAAGGTAGTATTGAACGTACATGCCTCCCGATGCTATCATACGAATTCGGGTGTCACTCAAGGCTCTATTCTAGGTCCTAGGCTTTTCATTGTCTACATAAAGGATCTCCCAGATGTGTTAAGACCCCAGGTAGACATATACACTGACGACACTACGGTTTACTCTCGTCTCGATCAAAAGTCTACCCAGGCTGACAAAGCAAACCTCTCTGCCGAGCTTGAAAAAGACCTTCGATCCGTGGCGGGATGGGGTCAGAAATGACTCTTGATTTTTAATGCTTCCAAAACGACGCTGCTATCTATTAACCATCACAGACAATCGCTCCTACGCCGCCATTAGCATCGATCAGGCTCGTCCCCCTGAAAGCAAAACACTGCGCTTCCTCGGGTTAACTCTCACAACAGACCTCAAGTGGAATGACTATAAAGAATCCATAGCCAAATCCGCTGCTAAGAAGGTCGGTTCTCTGTGCAGGGCCAGAACGTTTTGCCCGTCTGAAACCATCCTGTACATATATAAATCTACCATCCGCCTGTGCATTGAATACTATTGCCATATCTGGTCGGGTACTCCTGCTATTCACATAGGGGTCCTTGACAAAATCCAACGGATAATCTGTAATGTTATCGACCCTGACTTGACAGCTCAGATACAGTCACTTTCTCACCGGCGCAATGTGGCTTCCCTGTGTCTCTTCTATAAATACTTTCACTGCTTCTGCTCCGATAACCTTAGCTCACTGGTGCCCCCTATATATGAATTTACTAAATCCACAAGATTAGCAACTACGTCCCAGTCTTTTACTGTAAAACCAATAAAATGTAAACGCAAATTCTACTCCCACAGCTTCTTTTCTCGCACTTCCCGCCTCTGGAATTCCCTTCCGTTTACTTGCTTCCCCGACAGCTACAATCTCCAAGAATTTAAATGTAAAGTCAACAGTCATCTCTTATCTCACTAACTTGCTTCCTCTCTCTCTCTCTCTCTCTCTCTCTCTCTTTCATGCTTCTTTCTCCGTCCACTCTACTGACATCCGTATTCTCATCATTCTCTTACCCACATCCTGACACCCCCTATGAGCTGTCATTCTTTCACATAACTTTCCTCCTATGTAAACACCTGCACAAAACTGGCTGTAAAATACCTTGGTTGGGGCGATATGATTATAAAAAGAAAACTCATCAGTATTCTTATCCTTTCCTTATCCACTTCCTGACACCCCCTATAACCTGTCACTTTTTTTCATAACTTTTCTCTTATGTAACCCCCTGCGCAACAGTGGCAGTAAAATGCCATGCGTGGGGCGATATGATTATAAAAAATAAAAAAATATATATATTATTGATCTATTATTTCAGTGTCTAAATTAAGATTCTTGAATTATAAAAAAAAATAAATTAAATTGTTTTTTTAATTTACGATTTTCTTGTTCACCTTTTTCGTGCGTTCATTTTTCTTTTTCTTTTTTCTTTTTATTTGTTTAATTTTTTTGTGTGTGCTACTTAGACCGTGATACTGTCAGCAGTGAATTTGCATTAGTGTACAGAAATGAGTATATTTGCTTCATAACGAATTGCTTATTGAAAAAGAATAAAGAAAAAAGGAAAAACACGGACATACATTAAAATATATCTAAACTTATTTATAAATAGAACTTTGTCTGTGTGTGTGTGTGTTTGTCCGTTACCTGTAGACTCCGAAACGGCTGAACCGATTTTCTTGAAAATTTACACAGTTGTACTATAAGCGTCTGCGAGTGTTCTTAGCTAGGTTTTGTGTCGAGGTACCCCCGATAAATCTCGAAAAAATCGATAATCGAAAAAATCGGGTTATAAAAGGAGTGGTCCGAATTTAATTAAATCTGATACACTCATAGACAAAGACATAAGAAACGATATTCAGAAGTTTCAATGTTGCAGTTCTTACAATAGTGCAGAAAATTGATTATATATATATATATATATATATATATATATATATATAAAAGGCAATATGTGTGTGTGTTATGTTTATCTGCCTGTATGTCTGTATTTTTTCAGCCCTTTTATTTTAGTTTTTGCTTCGTGTTTGGCTCTAAGTATGTATAATTGTAGTTCTTAGTCTCAGCGATGATATCATTTACTCAGGGGATTTATTTAGCCTTCAAAATTCAGTTTATAGCGAAAAAAGATTATTTGATATCGATAGCAGGAAATCAAACTTTGACTTACATCCATTCATTTTTCTTTCAGTCTACGGTTTCGCTTTAACTGGAAACAACTATTGCTTTTTAGTCTTTCGTGCCAACGTCCAAAGCGTCTGAGCTCCAGGACCATGGATTAGTTTTAAAGCTTTCATTACACCCGAACAACGCCGGGCTATACTGCTAGTTTCTAATAAGCAAAATATCTACCTGCGTTTTAAAAACTAATTTAAACTTGTTTTGACTGACTGAAAATATTTTATTTTTTGGATGACGTGCTTTTTAGTTGTATTTCATCGCAATGTAATTCTCTTTATTAAAAATCTTCTAAAAATGAAATATAATTTTCTTAAATTTTATTTGGGAAATGTTAGCTGATTTAGAGAGTAGAATTAATTTGATTTGAAACAAATATTATTTACAGTATTTACATTATTCGGACTACTGTCCTCATCTTTGTTGCTATTTGTACGACGTTTAATAATAGATCATTCTATTTGTCTATATTTCTGAGATGAGGTAGTATTTACAGTATTTACATTATTCGGACTATTGTCCTCATCTTTGTTGACATTTGTACGACGTTTAATAATAGATCATTCTATTTGTCTATATTTCTGAGATGAAATTATTATTTACAGTATTTACATTATTCGGACTATTGTCCACATCTTTGTTGCCATTTGTACGACGTTTAATAATAGATCATTCTATTTGTCTATATTTCTGAGATGAGGTAGTATTTACAGTATTTACATTATTGGACTATTGTCCTCATCTTTGTTGCCATTTGTACGACGTTTAATAATAGATCATTCTATTTGTCTATATTTCTGAGATGAGGTAGTATTTACAGTATTTACATTATTCGGACTATTGTCCTCATCTTTGTTGCCATTTGTACGACGTTTAATAATAGATCATTCTGTTGTCTATATTTCTGAGATGAGGTAGTATTTACAGTATTTACATTATTCGGACTATTGTCCTCATCTTTGTGGCCATTTGTACGACGTTTAATAATAGATCATTCTATTTGTCTATATTTCTGAGATGAGGTAGTATTTACAGTATTTACGTATTCGGACTATTGTCCTCATCTTTGTTGCCATTTGTACGACGTTTAATAATAGATCATTCTATTTGTCTATATTTCTGAGATGAAGGTAGTATTTACAGTATTTACATTATTCGGACTATTGTCCCTCATCTTTGTGGCCATTTGTACGACGTTTAATAATAGATCATTCTATTTGTCTATATTTCTGAGATGAGGTAGTATTTACAGTATTTACATTATTCGGACTATTGTCCTCATCTTTGTTGCCATTTGTACGACGTTTAATAATAGATCATTCTATTTGTCTATATTTCTGAGATGAGGTAGTATTTACAGTATTTACATTATTCGGACTATTGTCCACATCTTCAAATTTTTGTACGACGTTTAATAATAGATCATTCTATTTGTCTATATTTCTGAGATGAGGTAGTATTTACAGTATTTACATTATTCGGACTATTGTCCTCATCTTTGTGGCCATTTGTACGACGTTTAATAATAGATCATTCTATTTGTCTATATTTCTGAGATGAGGTAGTATTTACAGTATTTACATTATTCGGACTATTGTCCTCATCTTTTTGTGGCCATTTGTACGACGTTTAATAATAGATCATTCTATTTGTCTATATTTCTGAGATGAGGTAGTATTTACAGTATTTACATTATTCGGACTATTGTCCACATCTTTGTTGCCATTTGTACGACGTTTAATAATAGATCATTCTATTTGTCTATATTTCTGAGATGAGGTAGTATTTACAGTATTTACATTATTCGGACTATTGTCCTCATCTTTGTTGCCATTTGTACGACGTTTAATAATAGATCATTCTATTTGTCTATATTTCTGAGATGAGGTAGTATTTACAGTATTTACATTATTCGGACTATTGTCCTCATCTTTGTTGCCATTTGTACGACGTTTAATAATAGATCATTCTATTTGTCTATATTTCTGAGATGGGGTAGTATTTACAGTATTTACATTATTCGGACTATTGTCCACATCTTTGTTGCCATTTGTACGACGTTTAATAATAGATCATTCTATTTGTCTATATTTCTGAGATGAGGTAGTATTTACAGTATTTACATTATTCGGACTATTGTCCTCATCTTTGTTGCCATTTGTACGACGTTTAATAATAGATCATTCTATTTGTCTATATTTCTGAGATGAGGTAGTATTTACAGTATTTACATTATTCGGACTATTGTCCTCATCTTTTTGTGGCCATTTGTACGACGTTTAATAATAGATCATTCTATTTGTCTATATTTCTGAGATGAGGTAGTATTTGGTATTTATTCCGGACTATTATCCACATCTTTGTTGCCATTTGTACGACGTTTAATAATAGATCTATTTGTCTATATTTCTAAGAGATGAGGTGGTATTTACATTATTTACATTATTCGGACTATTGTCCTCATCTTTGTTGCCATTTGTACGACGTTTAATAATAGATCATTCTATTTGTCTATATTTCTGAGATGAGGTAGTATTTACAGTATTTACATTATTCGGACTATTGTCCACATCTTTGTTGCCATTTGTACGACGTTTAATAATAGATCATTCTATTTGTCTATATTTCTGAGATGAGGTGGTATTTACAGTATTTACATTATTCGGACTATTGTCCTCATCTTTGTTGCCATTTGTACGACGTTTAATAATAGATCATTCTATTTGTCTATATTTCTGAGATGAGGTAGTATTTACAGTATTTACATTATTCGGACTATTGTCCTCATCTTTGTTGCCATTTGTACGACGTTTAATAATAGATCATTCTATTTGTCTATATTTCTGAGATGAGGTAGTATTTACAGTATTTACATTATTCGGACTATTGTCCTCATCTTTGTTGACATTTGTACGACGTTTCCGCTGTTGCACGCTCCGGCCTTCTTCAGGTGCTAGGAGTTTCGAACCTTTATTACAATCACTGGGTATATCAACCTCATTCCTTGCGGAAAGCCTCGATTGGAAGTCATGAGTTATCGCCCTCTAACTCTGCAAGTTATTTGCTCACCACTGCTGTAGCCTGGTATTGAACTCACAACCTTTTTGGTTCAAGTCACAGGAACTAACCAACGTCTATACCCATGTGTCCTTAAGGACAAGAACAAATTAATTTTTGGGACTTATAAATCTTATGTAACACTTTTTTTTACCAGCGTTCATATTGAAATTCTTTTATGTTAATGGTCTTCTCTAGTATATTTTACCAGAGCTCATATTGCAATTCATTTATGTTAATGGTCTTCTCTAGTATATTTTACCAGAGCTCATATTGCAATTCATTTATGTTAATGGTCTTCTCTAGTATATTTTACCAGCATTCATATTGCAATTCTTTTATGTTAATGGTCTTCTCTAGTATATTTTACCAGCGTTCATATTGCAATTCTTTTATGTTAATGGTCTTCTCTAGTATATTTTACCAGAGCTCATATTGCAATTCTTTTATGTTAATGGTCTTCTCTAGTATATTTTACCAGCATTCATATTGCAATTCTTTTATGTTAATGGTCTTCTCTAGTATATTTTACCAGCGTTCATATTGCAATTTTGACACTAATGAGTTTATCTGGCACTTCCATATTACTGGTTTCCATATTGTCTTCATCACAGACAGAAAAGAAAAAAACAGTTTTCACACTTACCAAGGTGACAAAAAACATTTCTGCGAAGGTTTTTGGAAAAATAAGCTTATTAAAAAGAACTTAGACATAAATAATCAAATCCCTACTGTGCGATCTCTTCAGAAAATAAAAAATAAGAACAAGCCAGTCCTTGTTCGGAAGAAGAGTTTTGTTTATTTAATCTTTTTGTTTTGTTAAAAGCTTTTGTTTAAGTAGAAAGGAGAAAAGTTCATATCCTTCGCTTGCCCTAAATCATTGTTTATGACCCGACTTGTGATCATGAAACAAATCCAGATTAAAAAGAAGTTGTCCTTTGGATAAAAAGTACACCACAACGACTTGATAGAGATTCTCATCAACCTAGACATATTCAGGAAAGACATTAGAGCAATTCAGAACCTGTACTGGCAGACAGGAAACGATTTCAGCTGAAATGCAAAAATAGAAAAGGGTGTCAGCCAAGGATGTGTCTTTTCAATGGATCTATTCAACCTGTAGGGCGAGACAGTTCTGAGAAGTGATGTTAGAATTGATCATCAGAGGCCACAATCTGAACAACATAAGATACGAAGGTGATACAGTGCTGATAGCAGACACGGAAAGTAACTTGCAAGAATTCTTACAGAAGGTAGCTCAAGAAAGGACTGCAAATAAAATACTAGAAAATTGAATTCCTGGTCATCAGTAAAAAGAGGAGCCCAGAATGCCAACTACAGGTGGGGAAATACTAAAATCAAGCAGGTACAGAAATTTAAATACCTGGAAGTGCTCTAACAGAAGGCGGAAAGTGTGACACTGATATCCGAAGGCGAATTGGCATGGCGGAGGATGCATTCATCAATCTGAGTATAGTATTGAGAGACAGGAAAATTTCTCTGGAAACAAAGAAGAGAGTACTGGATTGTTATGTGATGCCTGTTCTTCAGTATGGCAATGAATGCTGGAGAATTTTATTAAAGACTAGCTGTATAACTCGGCCTTACTCGGGGTTTATTAATGGTTATGTTGAAATTGTAAGGTCAAGTGCTTATTCAAAAAGTTCCTGCCTGAGGTTGTCGTGGCGCGTAGGTTGAAACAATTGCGAAGTAACTATTGGTTTTTGTTGTATTTGTAAAACGGGATTCATGCTTGGTAATATTTGCCAATAAATGGGAATGATATATGTACAATTGGAAGAACGGGGGCAGGCGTTAAGGGAGTCTGTAATGTGATGCGATAACTCTGTGACGCAGAAAAAATGAATGCATTGTTCCTGAATCGGTGGAGGTGTTGGCACCTTGTAGAAAACGTGAAATTGTTATGGTATATGATAAGGTAGAAGTTACAAAAAAGACCCGATTTTGGTTGGAATACAACAAAGTGTTTTGGACAAAGAAACGATCGCAAAAATCAATATTTCCCATTACTTTTTGCTGCACCTGTGTGTCAATTTAAATTTTTGTTCGCATATCAAAGTATCAGACCATGATCTACCAGTGACTCGATTTTGGTTGAGTTTGAGTGAAGCGTGTTGGAGAAATGTGTAAGAGTGCGCAAAAAAACACCCGAAATTATGTTTGTCATTGACTTTTGACGAACCCTCGACATTGATACGAAAACTTTCTGTATACATGAACGGTATGGACCTTGATCTATAAGATACCCGATTTCGGGTGAATTTACATACGGTGTTTCGGAGAAGAAGAGTTCATAACTTTCGGTAATTTCTCCCGTACTCTCTAAATCGATTCGAAAATTTTTGCGTACATCAAAGGTTCATGTTATGATCGACAAGTGACCTAATTGTGGTTGAAATCAGACCAAGGGTTTCGGAGGAGTATGGTTTGTTGCACTGGAGACACGCAAACACTTATACACACGCACATATCCATTTTTATATCAAAGATGAAGGAGAGACTTAAAGTAACAGCAATGTGGTTTTACATATGAATGATACGAATATCATAGAGTGAGCATGTCAGAAATGATGAGATTTTAGAAAGGATGGAAACGAAAAGGAAATTAATACTAAACATCAAGAAAAGACAAGTTACCAGGGACATCTAATGAGGAAGGAGGGCTTGGAGAATGTGCAACACACAGGTCAGATGGAGAGAAATAGATACAGTGGAAATCAGCACGAAATATTCTTGATGGGCTTGGGTAATTTGATCGCCTATGTCCTGAAGGGACATGGCACATAGAAGAAGAAGAAGAAGAAGAAGAAGAAGAAGAAGAAGAAGAAGAAGAAGAAGAATTATCAATTGCAATGAAATACGATTAAAAAGCGCGCCATTCAGAAAATAAAATCCTTTCAGTCAATCTAAATTAGTTTTTAAAACGCAGGTAGGTATTTTGCTTATTAGAAATACAAAGTTTAATCTATTAACTTGAAAATATTCCTAAAATAAAAGCTTCAAAATGTTAAAAACAGTTTCCATTTCGGCTATATGCGTGACTCTTCAGAAATGAATTGCGTTCTCTCGGTGACTGGCATCTGTATACACTGCTTATATACAAGACGTTAAAATTTCCCTTCTCTGATGCCATGCGCCGATGGCTTAGGGAGTAGAGACTCCGACTGACACCAAACCGGTCGAGTTTCGATATGTCTAGCCACATGTGAATGACTAATATATATATATATATATATATATATAGTCTCCTACAGCTATAGCACGACTCGGAGTTTCATGCACTACGCATGTTCATAATATGCAGCTGATGATTGCATAGTGCATAAAACTCCGAGTCATGTAATAAACGAAGGATTATATATATATATATATATATATATGTGTGTGTGTGTGTGTGTGTGTGTGTGTGTGTGTGTGTGTGCTTGTATGTATATGCGTAAATATATATCTGAGTGTATGTGTGTGCATGAATGCGTGTGCGTATATAATTGTGTGTATGCGTCTGTACGTACCTTAGATGTGGCACAAGGCCCAAATTGTACGGTACTTATCGATGATCGAACTCGTGATTCAGTAGAAATAATTCTAGCGTGACAGCTTGCCAACCGAGGCGCCCAGTCTATGTATTTAAGTGTTTGAACCCGTATATATATATATATATATATATATATATATATATAGATAGATAGATAGATAGATAGATAGATAGATAGATAGATAGAATGAAACAGATGGACACAGCTAGCTAGCTAGCTATTTATTTTCATGTCTGCATTTATTTCATGTCTGTATTTATTTTCATGTCTATCTATCTATCTATCTATCTATCTATCTATCTATCTATCTATTTCATGTCTATCTAGCTAGCTAGCTAGCTAGCTAGCTCGATAGATGAATTTTAACAGACAGACCTTTAATAAGAATGAAAAAAGCCTCGAAATAATTTACTTTGCTTTTCTTAATCTCTTTCGCCATCTTTTTTTTTCCTTTTTTGCCCCAACGCCTTTTTATTAGAATCTAAAGTTTTGCGTCCTTTTACTCATCTCATTGTTTGTAAC
This sequence comes from Ascarosepion bandense, assembly GCA_037127315.1. Taxonomy (NCBI): domain Eukaryota; kingdom Metazoa; phylum Mollusca; class Cephalopoda; order Sepiida; family Sepiidae; genus Ascarosepion; species Ascarosepion bandense. The sequence continues at coordinate 690,630 of JBBBDQ010002203.1, forward strand.
TATCGCTCGACACTTCCCTCTCTCTGTCTCTGTTTATCTGTTTCCTAAAAACAACCCTTTTTTCTGTACTTACCTATTTCCGGATCTGTCTGTGTGTCGGATAGTTTGTATGTACATTCATATCCCTCTCCTCTGTCAGTCTATTTCTTTATCTCTTCCAATAACAATTCTTTCACTATTTTTTCTTTTTTTTTTTTTTGTCGATTATTGCAGTATTATTTTTTTAACCACCACTGTTATATTAGGTTGCCTTAACGCGAGGCAAAAAAGCTTCTTTCACAGCCAAATCAACCCCGTTAATAACCTATGGCTTCTTTCTTTGCCAGGCAACTAATTAGAAAATGTCTTTTTGCCCACAAGAATATAAACATTCTATAGGGTAGCATGTCACTCATCTTATTGCAGTACAAGGATTTTTATATATTTATTTATTTTTTTGAGTCGGGGCGTCTTAAGAGAAGAAAACGTTCTTATAACAGTTGGGATCTGTCACTGTTATGTCGTTGTCTGAATCAAGTCAGAAGGTTTCTGAAGATTCATTTCCCCTGTAGTGTCCGCTCATTGTACTAAACGGAGAAAGATTAGGGTCACTTCCTGATAATAGGTCAGTGCGCTCAGTAACTACGTCTCTTGATGTGAGCCGTGGCCATTCAGAAGCAGGGCGATCACTGCTCTCCAGAATTTCCTGATCTGTTTCGTTCTAAATATGGTTCGTCTCAGTCAATCCGAATCCAAAAATAGTTCATTATCTATCTATCTATCTATCTATCTATCTATCTATCTATCTATCTATCTGTCTCAGTCTGTTCATATCTATTTATTTATCTATCTATCTATCTATCTATCTATCTATCTATCTATCTATCTATCTATCTAATTCTATTCAGATCTATCTATCTATCTATCTATCTATCTATCTATCTCAGTCTATTCATATCTATCTATCTATCTATCTAATTCTATTCAGATCTATCTATCTATCTATCTATCTATCTATCTATCTCGGTCTATTCATATCTATCTATCTATCTATCTATCTATCTATCTATCTATCTATCTCAGTCTATTCATATCTATCTATCTATCTATCTATCTATCTATCTATCTCAGTCTGTTCATATCTATCTATCTATCTATCTATCTATCTATCTATCTATCTATCTATCTATCTATCTCAGTCTATTCATATCTATCTATCTATCTATCTATCTATCTATCTATCTATCTGTCTCAGTCTGTTCATATCTATTTATTTATTTATCTATCTATCTATCTATCTATCTATCTATCTAATTCTATTCAGATCTATCTATCTATCTATCTATCTATCTATCTATCTATCTATCTTAGATCTATCATATCTATCTATCTATCTATCTATCTATCTATCTATCTATCTATCTATCTATCTATCTATCTATCTATCTATCTATCTATCTATCTATCTATCTATCTATCTATCTATCTATCTATCTATCTATCTATCTATCTATCTATCTATCTATCTATCTAGTCTGTTCTATCTATCTATCTATCTATCTATCTATCTATCTATCTCAGTCTATTCACTATCTATCTATCTATCTATCTATCTATCTATCTATCTATCTATCTTAGTCTGTTAATATCTATCTATCTATCTATCTATCTATCTATCTATGTCAGTCTATTCATATCTATTTATCTATCTTTCTCTCTATCTCAGTCTGTTCATATCTATCTATCTATCTATCTATCTATCTATCTATCTATCTATGTCAGTCTATTCATATCTATTTATCTATCTTTCTCTCTATCTCAGTCTGTTCATATCTATCTATCTATCTATCTATATCTATCTATCTATCTATCTATCTATCTATCTATCTAATTCTATTCAGATCTATCTATCTATCTATCTATCTATCTATCTATCTCAGTCTATTCATATCTATCTATCTATCTATCTATCTATCTATCTATCTATCTATCTATCTATCTATCTCAATATGCTCTATCTATCTATCTATCTATCTATCTATCTATATATATATATATATATATATATATATATATACATATCTGTCTATCTCGAGATGTTTTTAACTTACTGCATTCCTGTCTTCTCATCTAATCTGATCTTATCTCTCTCTCTCTCTCTCTCTCTCTCTCTCTCTCTCTCTCTCTCTCTCTCTCTCTATCTCTCTCTTCATACGTATATATGTGTGTGTTATGTAGTCATATATATATCGTATCGTATCGGATGCCTCAACATATTTCTGTCTTTTAGATGGCATCGAAAAGACAGAAATTTTTCACCAACAATAAGCTGGAAAATGCTGAAAATTGCATCTGCCTGCAACAACATTACAAAAAAAAGTCTACTTTGCCTGCATGAAAAAGTAGCAATTATATCTCGTACCCCACAAAAGAACTTACTAAACATAAGATCAGAAATAATTTCCAAATGCAGGCATGAAAATAAATACCTATTAACACAATTTATACCAAAGGGATGAAAAAAAAGGAACTGCTGATCCCATAATTCTATCAATTATTCTCCAGTTCAAACTACCACCATAATAATTGCATTTATTGTTATTATCATTACACCACCATTACTCATCACTACTACCACTTTACAATAACTATTTGCTATCACAACTGTTATTATCATCAAATATTACTATCACAGTATTAGTCCGCAATCATCATTAACGTAAATTACTCCTCTCTGCTGCAGTAAAATTAATACCACCACGTAAAAACTAACAAGCATTACAAATTAGAATTTCTACCATTTAAATATGTGAAACCACAAAAATCAAGCTAATAATCGACTTTAAAATAAAAAATAACAATACAGTTTAAATAATTAAAAATAATAGCAATTTTTACCTATCATAGTTTCACACAGACCCCATCATACGTACATATATATGTACGAGAAACCGACAACTGTCCGCGCGTTGACATCGCTACATTAGTCGAATGCACCAAGCGAATGCGTATGTATGTGCGCAACGGCACACATATACATATATATGCCGAGCCCCGCACGATTTGCATATATGTTTGTGAGAGCCCTGGTGGGCAAACTCGAGCGCGTGTGTGTGTGTCTTTGCGCATGTCAATCGGTGTGCAAATGTGTATATACGTCTGCGTCTGTTACGACGACAAATTTGCCTCCCACTTCCCAAAAAAATACGTCAGTATACGCACCCCTAAATATTGACAATTTTTTAAAAAAAGTTTAATCAGTTTGTCTGACGATCGCAAGAGCGTAAAACCCAGTATCACAAACTCACACCTATCTATATGAATATATATATATATATATATATATATATATATATATATATATATATGTCGTAGTCTTTATCTATCTGTCTCAGCCTATTGATATCTATATATTTTTATATATACATATATCTATATAAGAAAAATTAAGGCAGACACGTTATTTACAATTTTAGAATCCTTTCTGAAATAAAGGTAGAAGCTGATGATGCTTCGACTGAAATAGGCCTACACTTCCGATTTACCATGAAATAACGTGCCTGCCTTAATTTTTCTTATATTTGCTCTATATGTATTTATATACATCTATATTTAGAGCTCTCTTAGAGAGTTATCCTACCACTGTATGTACAGGATACGCCGTTGGATTCTTCTATACCCACACTGCATGCTGACATATATATATATATATATATATATATATGTGTGTGTGTGTGTGTGTGTGTGTGTGTGTGTGTGTTTCTATCTATCTATTTATCTGTCTGCTCTATTAATATCTATCTATCTATCTATCTATCTATCTCTCTATCTCGGGATTTTTATATTCTCTCTCTCTCTCTCTCTCTCTCCCTCTCTCTCTCTCTCTCTCTCTCTCCCTTTCACTATGCGAGTCTCAGGCTGTGTTCATCTGCGGCTGTTTCTCGTTTAAGCTATATGTGCGAATTGGCATGGCAAAGGACGCGTTCCAGAAGATGAGCAAAATACTAACACACAGGAAGATCTCAATAGAAACGAAGAAAAGAGTGCTAGACTGTTACGTGATGTCAGTTCTTCAATACGGCTGTGAATGCTGGACAATATCATCGAAAATGAGGACAAAACTGGAAGCGGCCGAAATGTGGTTCTACAGAAGGATGCTACGGATATCGTGGACTGAGCATACAAGCAACGATGAGGTGTTGGAAAGAATGGCAACAAAAAGGAAATTGATGCTGAGCATCAGGAAGAGACAACTGAAGTTCCTGGGACATGCAATGAGGAAGGAGAGCCTGGAGAACCTGATACTGACTGGACAGATAGAAGGAAGGAGAGACAGAGGAAGGCAGCGGATAACATATTTGCAGGGTCTGATCAGGTGGATGACGGAACGGGGGTTGCCAGGAGCAACAGGAGCAAACATACTAAGAGCCACAAGGGATAGGGAGACGTGGAGATCCATGATCGCCTACGTCCTGAAGGGACAGGGCACATAGAAGAAGAAGAAGAATCTCATCTTTTGCATCCTTATACTCATGTCATCATCTCTCGACACTTCTCTCTGTCTTTGTTTGTCTGTTTCCTTAAAACAATCTCTTTTTCTGTACTTATCTATTTCCGGTTCTGTCTGTCTGTGTGTCGGATAGTTTATATGTAGCTTCATATCCCTCTCCTTTTATATATATATATATATATATATATATTAATCATATCACCCCAAGCAAGACGGTGATGCCACTGATGCGCATGGGGCTACTTAAGAGTAAAATGATTGGAAAAAAGAAAGCCGGGAACCACATCCTAAACAGAAAACAAGGGATGAGCCTCTTCACCGGTTCAAAAAACGTGGGTGGAGTGTGAACCGGACGATAGTTAAGTCTATCTACTCCAATTGAGAAAAAAACAGAGAGAAAAGAAAAAAAGTGAAAGAAGATTGGAAAAAATAAAAAGAAAGCCGGGAACCACATCCTAAACAGAAAGCAAGGGATGATCCACTTCACCTGTTGAAAAGACGTGGGTGGAGTGTGAACCGGGCGATAGTTAAGTCTATCTACTCCAATTGAGAACAAAAAAAAAAAGAGAAAAGAAAAAGAAGTGAAAGAAGATTTGGGGGGAAGACTTATTAAGTTTTAACTTAGTTAAAGTCAAGTCAAAATATTTTCTAAAAATAAAATCAAACCTACAGTTAGACATGAAAAGTTTTAAAATTAAGCAAAAGTATTATAAGTTATAGCTTTCCCGCTATCCGAATTTTAAAACAATTGCTACACGCATTTCGTATCAATGACTAATCAAAAAACTTACAGAACTATTTTGATTACCTTATATATATATATATATATATATATATATCCGAGTGAATAGGAACGAAAAAAAATTTTTTACAACGTCCAAAACATTAATTTAAAACAGTGCTCGATTTATAATATATAGAGCTGTGAATATTTATTATAAATTATATTTTAGAACATGTACAGAATTTTTTATATATATCCGCTACAAATCGTACATTTGTTTCGACATTGAAACTACAATGTCTCCTCAGGTGGTGTGGACAGAAATGGAAAGCCTCATTTCTTATATTTGGTGAGTTGTGTGTGGGATGTTCATGGGGGTTAAAATTTGTATATATATATATATATATATATATATATATATATATATATATCCAAGTGAATAAAGAACGAAGAAAGTATTAGCAACGTTCAACACATTAATTTAAAACGGTGCTCAATATAGAAATAGAGCTATGAATATTTATTATAAGCTACAGTTTAGAACATATACAAATTTTAATTTACTACAAAAGCGTACACTTTTTTCGACATCGAAAAAATGTCTCTTAAGGTAGTTAATAAACGTGGTAATAAACGTTATTTTTGAAAAAGCAAATTCGAAAATCTGACTTCCCCTTTATTTTTGGAAAATTTTTAGTACGAGGTGAAGAGGATAGAAAAGGTGGGAAAACAAAAAAGGAAATTCAAAAAAAAGGGGGAAAAAACAAAAAGGAAATTGAAAAAAAGGGGGGAAAACAAAGGAAATTGAAAAAAAGGGGGAAAACAAAAAGGAAATCGAAAAAAGGGGGGAAATCAAAAAGAAAATCGAAAAAGGGGGGGAAAACAAATAGGAAATTGAAAAAAGGAGGAAAACAAAAAGAAAATCGAAAAAGGGGGGAAAACAAATAGGAAATCGAAAAAGGGGAAAAACAAAAAAGAAATTGAAAAAAGGGGAAATAAAAAGAAAATCGAAAAAGGGGGGAAAACAAAAAGGAAATTGAAAAAGGGGGAAAAACAAAAAGGAAATTGAAAAAAGGGGGGAAAACAAAAAGAAAGTTGAAAAAGGGGGGAAAACAAATAGGAAATCGAAAAAGGGGGAAAACAAAAAAGAAAATCGAAAAAGGGGGAAAACAAATAGGAAATCGAAAAAAGGGGGGAAAACAAAAAGGAAATTGAAAAAGGGGGAAAAACAAAAAGGAAATTGGAAAAAGGGGGAAAACAAAAAGGAAATTGAAAAAAGGGGGGAAAACAAAAATAAAATCGAAAAAGGGGGGAAAACAAATAGGAAATCGAAAAAAGGGGGGAAAACAAAAAGGAAATTGAAAAAAGGGGAAAAACAAAAAGGAAATTGAAAAAAGGGGGGAAAACAAATAGGAAATCGAAAAAAGGGGGAAAACAAAAAGGAAATTGAAAAAAGGGGAAAAACAAAAAGGAAATTGAAAAAAGGGGGGAAACAAAAAGAAAATCGAAAAAGGGGGGAAAAAGGTGAGATACAGAGGAAATAAAAAGAACACAAAGAAGATATAGAGGAAAATAAAAAATAAAATAAGTGGAAATAAAAAGGAAAGGGGAAAACAGGAGAGAAAAAAAATGACTTAAGAGGAGAGAGCCGATGATAACGGCTCAGAGAGAAATAGACCCAACGTTTAGGTAGCAGGTGAAATATAGATAGATTTACATAAGGATCATATCTTTTATCCTCTTTAGCTCGTACGAAAACTTTTCCAAAAATAAAAGGGAGATTTTCAATTTTCTTTTTCAAAAATAACGTTTGTTGCCATCATTATTAACTACCTGAAGAGACATTTTTCCGATGTCGAAACAAAATGTACACTTTTGTAGTAAATTATAATTTGTATATCTTCTAAACTATAACTTATATCTGCCCTTTATGCCTGAGTGAAAAGCTGCGCATTCTAAGGTACCCCAACAATGGCGAACTATTGAACCGTAGGGATGAATTAGCAGTGTTATGTAAACCTCGAAAATATTTTTCGTTAAAATTTAATTAACCAAAATGGATTTGTCAAAAATCGTGCTCTAATATAAAATCAACTTACAGTTAAAATTATTTACCTATTTGAAGTATTATGTGGACCCACTAAACACCTCATTCACATAAAATAATCCTCTCCAAAAGTTAATATCCATGTTTAATCCACAAAATAAAAAAAACAAATATTATATTAACAAAATAAAATAAACCCATAGAACACTAAAATTCACTTTATTTCATCCACTCATAGATAGTAGTAAAATAAAAAGTGTCTATCCTTTTTTAAAAAACTTAGCATCCCAATATAAGAATTACCTAGACAAAACTAAAAAGTGACCTGTCCAAAAATAAACTACCCCGCCTCCCTCGCCTAACCCAAACCTGTATCTCTATGGTTACAAACTGCCGACAGAACGATTTAGACATAGTAATTCCCATCCGACACATCACTTACATATCACATTCCTAACAATGAATCGTTTTCACCATTTATTTTAAGTTCCACTAATCACAAGAAGAAGGGCACTTGTGCTCTGAAACACGAGGATTTTTGTATAGTGATACTATGCTTTTATAAACCATTGTAACAACCATTACAATATATATATATATATATATCAAAACTTAATTATAAATGGAACTTAGTCTGTGTGTGTATGTGTGTCTGTCTGTCTGTGTGTATCCATTACCTATAGACTCCGAAACAGCTGAATCGATTTTCTTAAAAGTTTACACAGTTGTACTATAAGCGTCTGCGAGTGTTCTTAGCTAGGTTTTGTGTCGAAGTACCCCCGCCAAATATCGAAAATCGATAATCGAAAAAGTCGGGTTATAGAAGGAGTGGTCCAATTTTAATAGAAACAAAGCAGCTGAACCAGACGGCATAGTCATAGAGCTTCTGATAGCCCTGGAATAATTTGGTATAGAGAAAATTACAGAGATAATAAACAAAATTTATAATAATGGGGTAATGCCGGATGACCTCAGCAAGTCTATCTTCATAGCACTACCTAAGAAGCCAGGAGCAAACGAGTGCGAACTCCACAGAACCATCAGTGTAATGAGCCATATAACAAAACTGATTGTCCGAATCCTGATGAATAGAGCGAGAAGCAGAATCAGGCCAGAGATAAGACAAGAACAGTGTGGAAAGCCATATTTATGATTAGGATGCTCTCTGAAAGGGCAATACAAATGAAGAAGGTGTTTGACAAAATACGTCACAAAGAATTGATGGAGATGCTTGGCAGCCTTGACATATTTGGGAAAGACTTGAGAGTAATCAAGAATCTTTACTGGCAGCAAAGCGCTTGCATACGGAGAGGTAATGAATTCCGCAGATATACAAAGATAGAAAGGAGCGTAAGACAAGGATGTGTATTTTCACCGGATCTGTTCAACTTGTACAGCGAGAACATTTTGAGGACCCTAGAAGTTATACCTGGATTTGTCATCGGAGGCCACAATTTAAACAACCTAAGGTACGCAGATGATACAGTGCTGATAGCAGACACAGAAAGGAAACCACAAGACCTTCTACTGCTGAAGAGAGTAATAAGAAAGGACTACAAATAAACTGCAAGAAAACCTAAGGCATGGCCATCAGTAAAAAGGGCAGCCCAATATGCCAAATACAGATACTAGAATCAAGCAGGTACAAAAATTTAAATACCTGGGAAGTGTTATAACAGAAGACAGAAAGTGCGACACAGAGATCCGAAGTCGAATTGGCATGGCGAAGGAAGCATTCCAAAAGTTGAGTAAAATATTAAGAAACAGGACAATTTCGCTATAAACAAGGAACAGAGTACTGGATTGCTACGTGCTGTCCGTTCTTCAATACGGCAGTGAATGCTGGACAATATCATCAAAGATGAAGGAAAAACTTGAAGCAACTGAAATGTGGTTCTACAGAAGGATGCTGTGGAGTTCATGGACCGAGCATGTGAGCAATGATGATGTCTTAGAAATGATGGAAACAAAAAGAAAATTAATAGTGAGCATCAGGAAGAGACAATTGAAGTTCCTGGGACATGCAATGACAAAGGAGGGCTTAGAGAACCTGATACTAACAGGCCAGATAGAGGGAAAAAGAGACAGGAGAAAGCAACGGATAACATATTTGAAGGACCTAATCAGGTGGATGATGGAACGAGGATTGCATGTTGTAACAGGGGAAGGCGTGTTCAGAGCATCAGGAAGAAACAGCTCAAGTTCCTGGGACACACAATTAGGAAGGAAGGCCTGGAGAATCTGATACTAACAGGCCAGATAAAGGGGGAAAAGAGACAGGGGAAATCAACGGATAACATATTTGAAGGACCTAATCAGGTGGATGACGGAACGAGGGTTGCATGGTTCGCTCAGAGCCACCAGGGATAGGGAAAGGTAGAAAGCCATGATAGCCTACGCCCTGAAGGGACAGGGCATATAGAAGAAGAATATATATATATATATAAGTAAATAAAGTAAATAACTAACCTAGAGAGCCAACGAACCTACCAAGTTTTACCAAATTGGATCTTCAGGGAAAGTTGGCTAAAGAGGCTCAATGTTTTAGGTTACTTGTCTCGGGTTTTTCTATTTGGGCTACGTACTTTGACTGATGTTCAAGTGTTTAGCTCGTTCATTTTTATTACAATTTTTCCTTCCGCGTATGTACTTTCTAAACGAGTTTAACGACAAGTTTACACACACACACACACACACACACACACATATATATATATATATATATATATATATATTGTTGTCATCCGCAGACAGATCTGTTTCGCTGTATCACATCTCATCAGTACAGTTAGACTCCGATTGCTACACAACCCAGGCTCGAAACCCGACCGATTTGGCGTCAGTCGGCGACTCTATCCCTGGGCTACGGGGCGTTAGGTGGAAGAAGGCAGTCCCCTTAGCGCATATCATATTACGCGCCCAATAGCTAGAGTGCTCAAATTCATTTTTACTGAATGAGCGATGAGTACACGCTAGAGTGGCTACTGTTTTCCAAAGTCTACCTTTCTTCTAGAGTGCTCAGTCAGGGTGTGAGAGCGTAATTATTGCGTTTCATTGTCTCTCCGTTTCTCATTCGGGTTGTGTACGTCTGTCGGTCTACGGTTGTTTCCATCGATCCCTTTAGATTTCCGCTCTTCTCTCCCCCGCTATTCCTGAATCTTTTAAACACAAAGACTGGTGGTTATCTCACCACCATCGACAGTTGCCTCAAAATATACACACAATTTCTTAATAACTGTTATAATTTTTTTTCTTTCGGAAATGTTAATCACTTTCTCCAAAAAGAATAAGTGTTAGAATATTGTTCACAAAGGAAAGATTTCTCTGCATAAATTTTTAAAAAACAAAAACCTGAGAAAATTCACAGCAGATAAAATGGCTGAAACATCTTCACGAATATAACTTTTAAGCTTAAATGAATAACACAATTTAAAAACAAAAAACTATGTTAGTTTGTATTTATTTTAAAAATGTATTCTTTATTAGAAATTTTAATTAACTTTCAAGTAAGAATTCTAAGAAGCCAGTCTTTTGTTTATTGTCGGTTATATCTAAACTTATTTATGAGTGAAACATTGTCTGTCTGTGTGTGTGTGTGCGTGTGTGTGTGTGTGTGTGTGTGTCCGTTAACTATAGACTCCGAAACGGCTGAACCGATTTTCTTGAAAATTTACACAGTTGTACTATAAGCATCTGCGAGTGTTCTTAGCTAGGCTTTGTGTCGAGGTACCCCCGATAAATATCGAAAATTGATAATCGATAAAATCGGGTTATAGAAGGAGTGGTCCAATTTTAATCAAATTTGATACACTCATAGACAAAGACGTAAGAAACGATATATATATATTTGGGTTTTTTTTAAACATATCACCCCAATCAAGGCGAAAACGCCACTGATGCGCAGGGGGCTACGTAAGAGTGAAAAGATTGGAAAAGAGAAAAACCGGAAACCACATCCTAAACAGAAAACAAGGGATGAACCTCTTCACCTGTTCAATAGACGAGGGTGGAGTGTGAACCGGGCGATAGTCTAGTCTATCTACTCCAATTGAAAAAAAAATAAAATTAAAAAAAGAGTGAAAAGATTGGAAAAGAGAAAAATCGGAAACCACATCCTAAACCATGGTAATAGTGAGTCTAGGGTTAACAATTATCTTCACCACGTATCCGCATAAATGATGCGTCTTAGTCTGTAACAACTACGCGTCCATTTTGGTTATTGTACAGGGTGCGATGGATAAACTGTCGTCTAAATGACGCCAAAAAAAAATTGAAAAAAAACTCCCATCTCATTTTAACGCATATACAGGGTGTTCATAAAGTACATGTGCACTTTAAAAAATTTATAACTTCATTTATAGAATAGAAAATAATTTATAAAAAGCACTAGAAATAAGTAAATCAATATTTTTTTAAGGTTTTATTGAAATTTTATTTAAGTTTCCACATGTCCTCCATCATCAGCAATACAAAGGGTAATACGATGTTGCAGTTCACAGAAAACATTTGCCAATTGATTTACAGTAATGCCTGAAATCACATTAGTTATTTTAGCTTTCAAATCTTCTAATGAACTAGGTTTAATTGCATACACAATTGTTTTCACCTGTTCCCATAAAAAAATCAAATCAAGTCAAATCTGGCGAACGTGGAGGCTAATAAAATGATCCACCCCTTCTGATTCATCTGTTTACTTATCTAAAAAATGTCACAAATTTCGTGGCAAAGAATTTTTCAATACCTATACTTAAAACCCGGTGCATTACACTTTATAACAATTTTACAGATTATTTCTATCACAAATACAAATAAAGCTATATTTTTTAAGTGCACACGAACTCTATAGACACCTGTATTTAGATATCCTTGATATCCAAAGATTGTTCTGACATCTCAATGGTGTTGACATGGCATCTAGGTTTTAGTCACGTTTCCACCGCCATAACGTAGCTCCTCTTAGCATTTTCGATCAATACTTTTATGGTATTTGTTCTGATGTGCCTGCTGATATAGTACATAAACTATATGAACTGAAGCGCAGTACTAGATTGACTGCAAGGTCTCAAACTTTACAGTTGATTCAACCGCAAGTTCTATGCTAACAGTTTCTTCTCTCGCACTTCTCGCTTATGGAACACTCTTCCGGTTCCATGCTTTCCATCCAAATTTGATTTTCAAAAACATTTTTCAATATCAATCGTTATCTTCTGTCTTCTTAAAAGCTGTTTTTTTTTAAATTATTTTCTATCCTTAATAGTGTTTTGTTTCTGTTCTTTAACACTCGGTATCCTCTTTGTGTTTTAGTGGCTTTATTGCCATACTTAGTGTTGAATCATTAACGAAAAACGACGTTCAAATATTTTGCTTTAATAATTAAAAAGAATTAAATTGCCTGATGTCTTGTTCTTGGCTCAAATAATATATTCTATTATTCTCATTTTGTTTTTATTCTATTTTTCTCATTTTCTTTTTAGATATTCTAATATTCTCATTTAATTAAACTATCGCCCAGTTCACACTCCACCCACGCCTATTGAACAGGTGAAGAGGCTCATCCCTTGTTTCCTGTTTAGGATGCGGTTTCCGGTTTTTCTCTTTTTTCTAATCTTCTCACTTTGTTTATTGTTTTTTTCAATTGGAGTAGATAGACTAAACTATCGCCCGGTTCACACTCCACCCACATCTATTGAACAGATGAAGAGGCTCATCCCTTGTACTAGATTGACTGCAAGGTCTCAAAACTTTACAGGTGATTCAACCGCAAGTTCTATGCTAACAGTTTCTTCTCTCGCACTTCTCGCTTATGGAACACTCTTCCGGTTCCATGCTTTCCATTCAACTTTGATTTTCAAAAACATTTTTCAATATCAATCGTTATCTTCTGTCTTCTTAAACGCTGTTTTTTTTTATTATTATTTTCTATCCTTAATAGTGTTTTGTTTCTGTTCTTTTACACTCGGTAACCTCTTTGTGTTTTAGTGGCTTTATTGTCATAGTGTTGAATCATTAATGAAAAACGACGTTCAAATATTATGTTTTAAAAATTAAAAAGAATTAAATTGAATGATGTCTTGTTCTTGGATCAAATAATGTTTTTTCTAGATGTATTCTTACACAGCACCTTATGTCTTAGCGGCTTTGTTCCTTCCTTGGGGATGAATTATTTTAAGATCCTTGCGATTACGTTGAGAGGAAAACATTTTTGCAGAAAGATCATTTTGGTAACTTGGCTCTTCCGTTATTCGCATTTTCTTTTTTATTCTATTCTATTGTTCTCATTTGTTTTTTTATTATAATCTATTATTCTTATTTTTTCTATTCTATTATTCTCATCTTGTTTTTATTTTTATTCTAATATTTTCATTTTTTTATTCTATTTTTTTATTCTAATTTTTCTTAATATATCTATTCTATATTTTTCATTTATTTTTTTTTATTTTTTAATTATATTTTTAATTCAGTTCTGTTATTCCAATTTCATTTTATTCTATTATTCTCATTCTTATTCTATTAAGTTATTTCATTTTGTATTTATTCTATTCTGTTAGTCTCATCTTGTTTTTTTTATTCTACTCTATTGTTCTCATTTTCTATACTAATCTGTTATTTTCTTTCATTCTGTAATTCTGTTCTATTATTCTCGTTTTGTTTTTATTCTTTTATACTCATTTTTATTATCTTCTGTTCTTCTCAATTTGTTTTTATTCTATTTCATTGTTCTCGTTTTCTTTTTATTCTATAATCTTATTCTTATTTTCTTTAGTTATTCTATTATTCTCATTTTGTTTTTATTCTATTTTTCTCATTTTCTTTTTAGATATTCTAATATTCTCATTTAATTAAACTATCGCCCAGTTCACACTCCACCGACATCTATTGAACAGGTGAAGAGGCTCATCCCTTGTTTCCTGTTTAGGATGCGGTTTCCGGTTTTCTTTTTTCCAATCTCTTCACTCTTATGTAGCCCCCTGCACATCAGTGGCGTTACCACCTTGCTCGGGGGATATGATTTTAAAAAAGATTATTCTATTTTATTATTCACATTCTTTTTCTGTTCTTTTCATTTTGTTTATTTATTTTATTCTGTTATTTTTCTCTTCTATTCTTCTATTGCCTGTTTGTTTTTATTCTATAATTTCCATTGTTTTATTTTATACTATTGTTTTATCTTGTTTTTTATTCTTATTCTCATTTTCGTTTCTATATTATATTATTCTCATTTTGTTCATTTATTCTATTCTGTTATTCTCGTTTTTCCATTCTATTATTTTCGTTTTGTTTTATTCTGTTATTATCATTTCGTTTTAATCTATCATTCTCATTGTTTATTCTAATCTCATTTTATTTGTTATTTTATTCTATTATTCTCATTTTCAATTTTTATTGAATTCTATTATTCTTGACTGGACAAATTGTCTTAACCCGAATTTTAATACTCTCTCTCTCTCTCTCTCTCTCTCTCTCTCTCTCTCTCTCTCTCTCTCTCTCTCATGGCTGCTGTTTTGTTTTGTTTTTTTTCAAAGAATGGATTTTTTTTTTGGTTTTTTTCTCTCCCTACGTCTATTTAACTCTCTAAACAATATCTTCTGTATTTTAACTTTTCTTCATTATCTCTCTCCCTCTTCTACTTTTGTTGTTGTTGCTCTGGTGTTTGTCTCCCGCCAAACGTCGATTTTAGTGCACGGGTTTTCTTCCTTTTCTCATCGCAGTCTTACCACTGGATTGACACAATTAATAAATCATATCTGGGCTCCTCGTCTCGCACATTATTCTCCTGAAATGGGCAAAAGTTGATTCTCTTCTTGATTTTTACTCACCATTGTTCCTTTTTCGGGCTAGTTGCCTGCCAAAACTAGAAACCTATTCTACTCTACTATTTTACCGATAGCTTGAAAAAGAGATGCAATTATATCTTTGCAAATAGGCAATAGCGTAATGTGAACATCAGCTAGAATTAGGACTGCGAATATTATGGATCGAGCATGTGAGCAATGAGGAGGTTTTGGAAACGATGGAAACGTAAAGGAAATTAATACTGAGCATCAGGAAAAGACAGCTAAGGTTTCTGGGACATGCGATGAGGAAGGAGGGCTTGGAGAACCTGATACTAACAGGGCAGATAGAGGGAAGGAGAGACAGGGGAAAAAAGAGCGTAACGTACTTTACTGGCCTTAGGGGGTGGATGGCAGAACGGGGACAATATCAGCGAAGATGAAGGAAAAACTTGAAGCAGCTGAAATGTGGTTCTACAGAAGGATGATGCGGATACTATGGACTAAGCATGTGAGCAATGATGAGGTTTTGGAAAGGATGGAAATGAAAAGGAAATTAATACTGAGCATCAGGAAGAGACAGCTAAAGTTCCTGGGACATGCAATGAGGAAGGAGGGCTTGGAGAAACTGATACTAACAGGACAGATAGAGGGAAAAAGAGACAGGAAAAAGCAGCGGATAACCTATTTGAAGGACCTTATCAGGTGGATGACGGAACGAGGGTTGCGAAATGTTACAGGAGAAAACGTGCCACCAGGGATAGGAAGATGTGGAAAGTCATGATCGCCTACGTCCTGAAAGGACACGGCACATAGAAGTAGAACATATATTCCAATTGTTTATAAGAAATAATGTGGATATAAAGTGGGGTATTAATTCTATATTATAATCAATATATAAAATTATCCCTCATTTTGTGTCCATGCTAGTTTCTATACATTTATATTCTAGATTTATGGGCTTGAGGTAGTGGATGGCAGAGCGGGGTTTGGGTGGTGTAACAGGAGAAGGCGTGCTAAGAGCCAACAGGGATAGGAAGATGTGGAAAGCCATGATCGCCTACGTCCTGAGAGGACAAGGTTCATATAGGAAAAAGAACCCTTACACCTGATGTTCGGGTTATGTAATGGATATTGACTCGGAAAAGGGAATTTAAAGAGCCGAGTTCTCAATCCAGTCGGGTTCGTTGAATTCACGTTCTCGCAAATACCCTTAGGAAATGTATGAAACCCATCTCTTCTCTTCCCAGCTATGAATCGAATAGCAGGATAGACTGGGTCCTTTAGTTTTGGTTGGTAACGAGTCTACCGGAGAAAGAACCGGCAGACTACTCGGGAAAATCCTTTACCTAGTCAGTCATGAATCAAAAAGAGACATGATCACCCAATCGAGTATTACGTATGGCTCTTAATTGATAGAGTTGAATAACAGGACAGATTGGGTTCTATAGCTTTGGCTGGCAGTCAGTCTACCGCAGAAAGAACGTCAATCTACTTTGAGAAACTCTTCTGCTTAGTCAGTCATGAATCGAAAAAGACATGATCGCCCAAGCGAGTGTCACGTAAGACACTTAACTAACTGATCTGGATAAGAGAATTGAATAAGACTGACTGGGTTTTATAGCATTAGCTGACAACTATCCTACTATCGGAAGAAACGTCAGTCTACTGCAAGAAGGAGTTCTGTTTAGTTAGTCATTAATAAAAAAGACATGATCGCCCAGGTATGCCGCAAAACTGACTGTCTGAACTTTACATCATTCACTCCTACAAGCGAACTTTAATGTACAAGCGATATGTCGATCCTCATGGGGTACCGCACATTTGTAGCCTTGCAATCAATTTATACTGTGGTGATATCAAATCCCACTGGGTACCTAAAATTTAGTCTTAAACTTTTTAAAAGTTATTTGTCTCTAAAATTTTGTCTCTTTCTTTCTTCTCTCTCTCTCTCTCTCTCTCTCTCTCTCGATCTTTTAATTTTTATTCATTCTCATGAGTGTTATGGTCTCTCTCTGTCTATCTCTGTCTCTTTAAAACAATGCCATTTTTTCTCTTGTTTCCTCTGTCTATTGGATTTTCTAAATCGATACCTCTTTCTATTTTTGGAATTTTTCTCTTTTTTTCTCTTTTTTCATTCTGCACCAACTGTCTCTGTCTCTGTCTCTCTCTCTCTCTCTTCAAATGTCATCATTCCCCATTCTTTTTAACTACCTTCCGACCTCTCCAGTCTCCGGCCTTCCTTCTTCACACTCCATGCTTGCCACTCGGGTGACACACTTTATAAATCATACCAGAGCGTCCCGTCTCCAAACAGCAATACATTGTCTCCTGAAATGGGGCGAGGACAAACGTTTGACAATCTCAATGTCATTCATTTGTTTTTCCTTAGACCACACAACCCCCTTCGCATTTGTCTATCATCCTATCCCTGGGATCTTTCCTCTGTCCGTCTACCCCTGGACCCAACCACAACATATATGACACAATGCTAGGGTTGACATTCTGCAGGAAAAATGATATGGAGACCAAAAGATTTAACGACAGAATTTGCGACGTGCAGGGAACTGCTTCCTCAACCTGACTTCGCTCACCACCCCCGCCCAGTTTATAAACGAACGAATGGGGAGGGATGATTGGTTAATGTCTGTCTGTTTGTCACCCCTTTTCGATTTGACCATTACTTGTCTCATACTCCACAGTGTCGCTTTCCGGGCCCGCCAAACCCTGAGGATATTTTGTCTCACCAGGCTGTTACTGTTCTGTCTCGCTCCATCATTGCCGGTTGTGTCATGTCGTTTAGCTAATATCTTTTCCGACTCCGAAACTCTCTCTCACACACTCTCTCTATTTCTATTCATTCTCATACGTACAATCCTCTCTCTCTCTCTCTCTCTCTCTCTCTCTCTCTCTCTCTCTCTCTATCTATCTATCTATCTATTTCTATTCATTCTCATACTTACAATCCTCTCTCTCTCTCTCTCACTCTCTCTATTTCTATTCATTCTCATACGTACAATCCACTCTCTCTCTCTTTCTATTCATTCTCATATGTACAATCCTCCCTCTCTCTCTCTATTTCTTTTCATTCTCATACGTACAATCCTCTCTCTCTCTCTCTTTCTCACTCTCTCTATTTCTATCCATTCTCATACGTACAATCCTCTCTCTCTCTCTCCCTCTCTCTCTATTTCTATCCATTCTCATACGTACAATCCTCTCTCTCTCTCCCTCTCTCTCTATTTCTATCCATTCTCATATGTACAATCCTCTCTCTCTCCCTCTCCCTCTTTCTCTATATCTATTCATTCTCATACGTACAATCCTCTCTCTCTCTCTCTATTTCTATTCATTCTCATACGTACAATCCTCTCTCTCTCTCTTTCTATTCATTCTCATACTTACAATCTCTCTCTCTCTCTCCCTCTATTTCTATCCATTCTCATACGTACAATCCTCTCTCTCTCTCTCTTTCTATTCATTCTCATATGTACAATCCTCTCTCTCTCTCTCACTCTCTCTCTATTTTTATCCATTCTCATACGTACAATCCTCTCTCTCTCTCTCTCCCTCTCTTTCTATTTCTATCCATTCTCATACGTACAATCCTCTCTCTCTCTCCCTCTCTCTCTATTTCTATCCATTCTCATACGTACAATCCTCTCTCTCTCTCTCCCTCTCTCTCTATTTCTATTCATTCTCATACGTACAATCCCCCCTCTCTCTCTCTCTCTATTTCTATTCATTCTCATACGGACAATCCTCTCTCTCTCTCTTATACTATTCATTCTCATACGTACAATCCTCTCTCTCTCTCTATTTCTATTCATTCTCATACGTACAATCCTCTCTCCCTCTCTCTCTCTCTATTTCTATTCATTCTCATACGCACATTCCTCTCTCTCTCACTTACTCTCTCTCTCTCTCTCACTCTCTGGAACTTTCTATTTGCTGTTTTTCTTCAAATGACGCATTTGCCTTTTTGTCTTTCTCTCTCCCTTAAACTATTCTTATTCTCTCTCGTTATCTACTCGAGTTTCTTTCTTTCTTTTTTCTTTTTTCTTTCTTTCTTCCTTTCTTTCTCCACTTGTCTAACCCCTTCTTTCTTTGGTTTTTTAATCTTTTCT
Organism: Ascarosepion bandense; assembly: GCA_037127315.1. Taxonomy (NCBI): domain Eukaryota; kingdom Metazoa; phylum Mollusca; class Cephalopoda; order Sepiida; family Sepiidae; genus Ascarosepion; species Ascarosepion bandense. The sequence continues at coordinate 709,789 of JBBBDQ010002203.1, forward strand.
ATCACTCATTCCTTTTTTTTCATCTTTCTTTCTTTCTTTCTTTCTTTTTAGTTTTTTAATCATTCTTTTTTCTTTCAGTTTTTTCTTTTTGTTTCTCTCCTCTTCTTCATTCCTCTTTCTTTTTTCATCTTTCTTTATATGAAGTTCATTTCTAAAGCATTTTCTTCATTTTACTTTCTATCTTTCTTTCTATTCATTCCTTCCTTCTTTTTTCTTTCTTTCTTTCTTTCTTTACTTGTCTACCCACCTTCTTTCTTTCTTTCTTTCTTTCTTTCTTTCTTTCTTTCTTTGTGTTTTTACTCTTTCTATTCATTCCTTCCTTCTTTTTTCTTTCTTTCTTTCTTTCTTTACTTGTCTACCCACCTTCTTTCTTTCTTTCTTTCTTTCTTTATGTTTTTACTCTTTCTATCATTCCTTCCTTCTTTTTTCTTTCTTTCTTTCTTTCTTTACTTGTCTACCCACCTTTTTTTCTTTTTTCTTTCTTTCTTTCTTTCTTTCTTTCTTTGTGTTTTTACTCTTTCTATTCATTCCTTCCTTCTTTTTTCTTTCTTTCTTTCTTTCTTTACTTGTCTACCCACCTTCCTTCTCTTTCTTTCTTTCTTTCTTTCTTTCTTTCTTTCTTTCTTTATGTTTTTACTCTTTCTATTCATTCCTTCCTTCTTTTTCTTTCTTTCTTTCTTTCTTTACTTGTCTACCCACTTTCTTTCTTTCTTTCTTTCTTTCTTTGTGTTTTTACTCTTTCTATTCATTAGGTTTTTCTTCTTTTTTACTTCTTCTTTACTTTTTCTTTTTTTCCAACAGCTTAACTTTTCTTTCTTTCTTTCACCTTCCTTCTGTTTCTGTGTATATTTTTTGTCACAATCTCTATCTCTTTTTCTTTTTTTTCATTCTTCTTTCAGGTTGATTCCTTATCTGTTTACATCTTTTTCTTTTTCTTTCTTTTTCTTTTTCTATCAGACGTTTTTTCTTTCTTTCTTTCTTTCTGTCTGTCTGTCTGTCTGTCTTTCTTTCTTTCTTTCTTTCTGTCTGTCTGTCTTTCTTTCTTTCTTTCTTTCTTTCTACAATCGTCTACCGCTTCTTTCTTTCTTTCTTTCTTTTTTTGTATTCTTTGGGTTTTTACTCTTTCTATCGCTCATTCCTATTTTTCATCTTTGTTTCTTTCTTTTCTTTTCTTTTTTCTATTTTAAATGATTCTTTTCTTCTTTCAGTTTTTTCTTTCTGTCTCTTTTCTTTTCTCCATTCCTCTTTCCTTTTCATCTTTCTTTATATGAAGTTCATTTCTTATTCATTTTTCATCTTTCTTTCTTTCTTTCTTTCTCTCTTTCTTTCTTTCTTTCTTTCTTTCTTTCTATACTCTTCTTTCCACCTTTCTTTCTTTCTTTCTTTTTTCACTCGTCTACCACTTCTTTCTTTCTTTCTTTCTTTCTTTCTTTCTCCAATCGTCTACCAACGTTCCTTTATTTCTTTCTTTTTTTCCCAATCGTCTTTCTTTCTTTCTTTCTTTCTTTCTTTTATCGTCTGCCACCTTCTTTCTTTCTTTCTTTCTTTCTTTCTTTCCCAATCGTTTATCAGCCTTTCTTTTCTTTTCGTCTTTACTCCCTTCATTTTTTTTTATCATTTTTCTTCTTTTTTTCTTTCTTTGTCTGTATAGATAGATAGATAGATAGATAGATAGATAGATAGATAGATAGATAGATAGATAGATATGACTTGAATATATGGATTGGAATCCGACAAGATGAATAAAATCAGTAAAGAACAAGTAGGAAAAAGTGTCTTTAACCTTACATGTTTCACTTTTAACAAGCTTCTTCGGAGATTTTTAAAGACGAATTCTTCTTTAAAAATCTCTGAGTAAGTTTGTTAAAGTCACACATGCTGGATTAAAGACACTTTTTCCTACTTGTTCTTTACTTATTCATATATATATATATATATATATATATATATATATATATTAGTCATCCACATACAAGCCCGTTTTGCTGTATCACAGCTCATCAGTGTGACTAGACATATCCACTTGCTTCTGGCCGGGATCGAAACTGGTGTCAGTCGGAGTCTCTACTCCCTAAGCCATCGGCGCACGGCATCAGAGAAGGGAAATTTTAACGTCCCTGTATATAAGCAGTGTATACAGACGCCAGTCACTGAGAGAACTCAATTCATTTCTGAAGAGTCACGCATATAGCCGAAGTGGAAACTGTTTTTAAAAGTTTATTCTCCAGAGAGCTCAATCGTAATGAGAGCATAATATATCCACATACAAGCCCGTTTCGCTGTATCACAGCTCATCAGTGTGGCTAGACATATCCACTTGCTTCTGGCCGGGATCGAAACTCGAAATGAAATGGTTTTAACAACCGACATATGTTATTTATTTGTTTGAAGATTATTTTTAATCAATAATCCTATTAAAGGAGGTATTATGTTTAATGAAATATATAACCAAATAATATATATATATATATATATATATATAAACGAGTAAAATAGTTGCTGGTTGAGATAGCAAATCACCATTTGCTATCTCAACCAGCAACTATTTTACTCGTTCATGGATTCATGGATTCATGTTGCTAACAATTCCATTTTGGATAATTTTCACGTTCTAATGAACGATAGCAATTTGTCAACCCTCATATTTGAAGAAGAAAAATTACAGTAATTTTTAGCAACACAGTTTTGCGATTATTTTTTGTTACCATAACTCACACCCCTGAAGATGATCGCGGAAAGAGATTGAAAGTACTTGGGTACATTGAGAAATGAATGATAATAAGATCTGCCAACGTTACAGGTCATTTGTCACATTTTTCAATTAAAATACGTGAAAGATTATCCGCGAGTATGAACGAATTTTATTAAAAATAAGCAGACACAATGTTTGCAATCTATTTACTCTGACATATATATATATATATATATATATATATATATTGTTTTGCGCATCCACGTTTTTGAAAAAAAATCACACGACTGGCGGTCGAGAGCGAGAGAAAATTTACTCGCCCCAGAATCATTTTACTGGACCGATTCCATTTTCTTAATAGTCGTCTAAAAGTAAACATATCATGAATTGCTGACGGAAAAAAAAATGAAATTTAAATTAAAATTTCGAACGTGTTTGAAAGAATTTTAAATTTTTTTTAAAAATAATAACAAAATTTGATCTTTCCTCTTAATAATAGCATAAACATTTTGATGATAAAACTTTGTTTTTATTAATTTTGAGCCCTTTTAACATCATGATATGCTGTGATACTACCGCAGGCCGGACTGTTGCTGCCCTCAGGCCAGATCCTGGTCGAAACGGCACCAAATGTGACGCCTCAGCCTGGCTGGCCGTCTGTCTAATGTGACGCTCGTTCTCGATGACGGTCGTGACGATCCCAGTTGTGATACTCCCACCCGGTCGCGACGATCCCGTCCGATGATATCGCCACAAAAGCTGGACTACAGGACGTCTTTTACAACAACGGACCACTGTCCCACGTTGTGATTAGATCCTAGAGGTCTCGTCGTGCAATTTCAATAGTCGTCCCTTTTAGCCAGTCCGGACACTGGTGTACACTTATGAGTTGGAAAAAATAAGCACGGCACCAAAAATAAAAAATTAATAAAATAAATGAACGAAATAGAACACGCCTGGAGAGCTACGTAGAATGTCTTTATATAAAGAAAAAAACAATGTCTGTCTTTTCCCAAGAATACAGTTGTCGAAAATGATATACAGTCGTCGAAAATGATTTTTACAACGGAGAGAGAAAGTTCGCCAAAAGCATCATAGCTTCCAATCGTTAAATGAAATGTTTAATCTAAGTTTCGTTAACGTTGAAATGTACTTCTAAAGCAGCAAAGTTCTTTCGGGTTCTTGACGGAATCTGACGGAATGTGCCGAATCGGAGCGGCCGCTGGCGGAGTATATGGGGGTATTGACGTTGATGGCGCTCTGCCCGAAATCTGAGCTAACTCGCTCTCCAACTCACAAACTGAAACTTTTCGTGTCGATCCGGCCGGCTCACAGTCTTCGGCCAATGAAAATCGGTCTCCGCCCCTTCGATTTGTGGATGTCTTAGCTCGACCAATGAGATCATGCCAACTCACACTGAACTGAATCCAGCTCGGGTCATTTCGGACTGTTGTATTCTACAGTGGTCTTGACCTTCGGGTGACCTTATCAAATCACTCTGACACTTGTTTTGTCTATACGTTTCCAGATTAGCGGAATCAACATTTCGAATCTAAGGGAAATCCATATTGAACATGAAAAGAGGCGAAAATCATGAAAGACGAGAAATGTATATTTATCCAAAATTTTATGCTCCCGTGTTTTTAGAAGCACTTGATGGTACTAAAATTTGTATTTTTTTCCTAAGCTCACATCGCGTGAAGCAATAAAACATTAATAATATCACCAATATCAATTTCTCTCTCCGTTGTTTTAAACCAACCAAAGGAGAAGGGAAAGCGTCACCGTGGGAGATAGTGTCACAATGCAGCTTCTTCTTTTTTTCTTTTTTTTTTTTTTTGGCAATTGAGTGGAGGTACCTAAATGCGTAGTTTCTTTCTTCTGTTTGACTACAACCTCCATCTCATAGATGATAAAAAATAACAAATCTAATTTTCTCAACGATTTTCTTTAAAAAATTACATTCTTGTATAATTTGTTTTTTGGTGAGTGGTTGAAAGAAGTTTGCGAATGGTGAACAATCAACTAAAAAATGAAGAAAAACCTTGAAGCAATCGAAACCTGATTTTAGAGAAGGATGCTGAGGATACCATGGACTAAAGATGTGAGCAAAGAGAAAAACAGAAACGAAAAAGAAACTAATACTGAAGTTTCTGGAATACGTAACGACTAAGGAAAGCTTGGAGAATCTGATACTCACAGGGTGATTAGAGAGAAAGATAGACAAGGCGAAACTACTAGTGACATACTTAATGGTTTGCAGAATTTGTGAGAAATACCAAGACAAAGTTATTAAGAGCAACAATTGATAGAAAGATGTGGAGGCTCGTAATAGAGAAATAAAAACTTTTTCGTTGTGAATCATGGTAATATCGCGGGAGAAAGCCTGATTTCTTTCTCTTTGAAATACTTTGACTTTTTTAGTCTTGTTGATTCTAACATCCATTTAACGGTAATAAATTCTTCCTTGAAGACATATGCAAATTAATAGTGGTTTATCTTATAGATACGCTTTTTTTGTAATTGAGTTTAACTTGTAATAAAAATGACGATTATCACATCTGCAAGGAGCAGCTTTCAGATATTCTGTCAAGTTTGGGGTAAAAAAAATAAAATTGATTTATTTGAAATCAGCATAAGGCGAACTGAAAATATCCTATTATTGTGGGGACCTACCTACAAATGGACTCGTTCACACCTTTATAATATGGCTATCAACTCTGAGTGAAAAGTAGTAGCAGTCTCAGACTTGCCTCTACTATTTAAACTATCAGCACTCTGCCTTCGGGTGGAGAGCGCTCTCTGCCCGAAGGCAGAGAGCACTCACCCAGTAGTGGCTCCGCCGAAGGGTAGAGTCACGACTGGGGAAAGATAGACAAATATTTTTGGCCGAGCAATATGGCCCGGAAGACCCACATTAAAAAGACCTTATGTCACATTTCGCCTTAAGTGGGGAGGTGACTAAATACTGAGTACTAGCCACGGTGATTGAATGAGTGAGTCAGGACGCCCGCGAGAGAAAGTACTCTCTAGTCCACGATTGTTTCTAGTCTAAGATTGTCTATAGGTGTTAAAGGATAGCAGCTTCCTTAGACGGATCAATTACGAACTGGGTAAGATCTATCAAGTTCAGAGAAAGATCAAGTACAACAATAGATTGATCAATTACAAACTGGGGTTGACAGATCAAGTCCATAAAGTGACCAAGTACAGAGATAGACGGATCAATCAGAAACTGACGTTGAGAGATCATGTCCTGAGATCGAAGGATCAACGATAAACTGGGAGAGACAGATCAAATACAGTGATAGATCAAGTTCGATTTGAGCGAGACGGATCAATTACAAATCACGAACATAGACAAATAGGTCATTTGCAACCTGAGATAGATACTGATCTGACAAGTATATTGAGAAATGAACACAATGCGACCGATAGATCTAAACTTATTTGTAAATGGAACTTTGTCTATGTGTGTATGTCTGTGTGTGTGTCCGTTACCTATAGACTCCGAAACGGCTGAACCGATTTTCTTGAAAATTTACACAGTTGTACTATAAGCGTCTGCGAGTGTTCTTAGCTAGGTTTTGTGTCGATGTACCCCCGATAAATATTGAAAATCGATAATCGAAAAAATCGAGTTACAGAAGAAGTGATCCGATTTTAATCAAATTTGATACACTCTAGCCACAGACATAAGAAACGATATTCAGAAGTTTCAAGGTTGCAGTTCTTACAATAGTACAGAAAATCGATCGTATATATATATATATATATATATATATATATATATATATATAAGGCAAGATGTTTGTGTGTGTCTGTTTATCTGCCTGTATGTCTGTATTTTTTCAGCCCTTTTATTTTAGTTTTTGCTTCGGGTTTGGCCCTAAGTAGGTATAATTGTAGTTCTTAGTCTCAGCCATGATGCCATTTACTCAGAGGACTTATTTAGCCTTCAAAATTCAGTTTACGACGAAAACAATTATTTGATATCGATACGAGGAAATCAAAATTTGAATTACATCTATTCATTTTCTTTAAGTCTACGGTTTCGTTTTAACTGGAAACAACTATTGCTTTTTAGTCTTTCGTGCGAACGTCCAAAGAGTCTGATCTCCAGTACCATGGATTAGTTTTAAAGCTTTCATTACACCCGAGCAACGCCGGGCTATACTGCTGGTACGATTATAAGCAGGTAGGAATTGATATAAACAGATTGGGCTTGATATATTATTGCGTCCATACATACAGCCTGTCAAGAACTAGTTTCTGACATAGATACACGTTAATATCATCCACTATTCCCTACCCTCTTTGACCAATACCCCCATTGCTTTCCAATTCTACCTGCGCCCTATCTCCTGCCACTTACCATTTAGTACCGATTTACACAAAATCTGTTTTTAAAAGTTGCAATACAATACACACAAATGTTATAAATATCTCGTCCCATTATCATGCTTTTCGTATTTACAGAAGCATTTATTGTCGACGAAATTATATTTTTCTTTCCTTTCTTTCCCCCGACTATTTCTTTCTCAGAATAAAATCAAGCGAAACCAGTCCCTCATTTTCGTAATAACTCCGGGAGTGGAGGGCTTACAGCCAATAGTAACAACATTTGAAATGTTGTCATTTGGGAAATTTCCTTTGCTAAAGGTTATAGACAATAGTCATTTTTGACTCTTGGCATTAAATAAACAAGAAAGTCACAAAGGCTTCGACAATACAAACTTTTTGAAATACTTTCTCTATGGGGTTTGGCACTGGTAATTTAATCTCGGGGCTTTAAGAGAAAAAACTTCTGTTTTGCGTGGATTAAAATTTGAATTTAAAACATGTTCATTCGTCATAATACAATCGATATAACTGTATGACTTTATATGAAAACCAATTTCAAATTTATTTCTTTTTCATGTGCCCTGTCCTTTCAGGACTTAGGCGATCATGAATCTCTACTTAACCTTTTCCTCATAGTTCTTAACATTTCCCCACTTGATATCTGTCCCAAACCACGTTCCACCATCCACTTGCTCAAACCCATCATGTAGGTCTCACGCTGCTTTCCTCTGTCTCTCTTTCTCTTTATTCCGTCCTGTGGGTATTAAATTCTCTAAGCCCTCCTTCCTCATTATGTGTCCCAGAAACCGAAGCTGTCTCTTCCTGATGGTAAGCAAACGTTTCCTTTTCGTTTGCATCCTCTCCAACACCTCGTCGTTGCTTCTATGTTCGGTCTATGGCATCCTCAGCATCCTTCTGTAGAACTAAATTTCTGCTTCTTCGAGTCTCTACTTCATCCCTGAGGAGATTGTCTAGCGTTCGCTGCCATAAATGTGGACCGATAACAGCCCGGTACTTTTTTTTTGTTTCCAATGAAATCTTCCTGTCTCTAAATATTCTACCCAGGCTTTAGAATGCATCTTTAGTCATTATAATAAGCTATATGCTTGTTGCTTCGAATCCTTCTTTCCATTTTGAGGAGATTGGCCAGTATTTCTTGCCATACAGGAGGACAGATATCACGTAACAGTTCAGTACTCTCTTCTTTGTTTCTGTTGCTTTGAGTCTTTCTTTCATCTTCGAGGAGATTGTCAAACATCCACTGCCATATAGGAGGACAGATATCACGTAACATTCCAGTACTTTTTTCTTTGTTTCTGTTGCTTCAAGTCTTTCCTTCATCTTTGAGGAGATTGTCCAGCATTCATTGCCATATAGGAGGACAGATATCACGTCACAGTCCAGTACTTTTTTTCCTTTGTTTGCAACGAAATTTTCATGTCTCTTAATATTCGGCTTAGCTTTTAGAATACGCCTTCAAATTTACCATTTTCGATTTGTCATGTATAATATTAATTTGTGAAGATCCCCAGTGTACAGCACCGTAGGAAAATATATGGAAGAGAGACTACAAATTGAGTCTAGCCTTGAAATTGAATTTTTTTTATACACCATGTCCTTTCAGGACGTAGGCGGTCATGGCTCTCCACCTCTTCCCGTCGCTTGTTGCTCTTAATATAATCTGTACCGTTATTTCTTCTATCAATTTAAGTATATAACGTACTGTTTTCCCCCTTTTTTTTATACACCATGTCCTTTCAGTACGTAGGCGGTCATGGCTCTCCGCCTCTTCCCGTCGCTTGTTGCTCTTAATATAATCTGTACCGTTATTTCTTCTATCAATTCAAGTATATCACGTACTGTTTTCCCCTTTTTCTCATCCCCATTGCCTACCCTGTGAGTATCAGATTCTCCAAGCCCTACTTACTCATTAGGTGTTCCAGAAATTTCAGATTTCTCTTCATAATGTTAAGTATAAGTTTCCTTTCGTTTCTATCCTTTCCAAAACTTCACATGTTCGGTCCATAGTATCCTCAGCATCCTTCTGTAGAACTACAGTTTCGTTGTTTCGAATTTCTCGTATCTTTTCGAAGAGATTGTCCAGTATTCATTGCCATATAGGAGGACAGATATCACGTAACTGTCCAGTACTCTTTTCTTTGTTTCTGTTGCCTCAAGTCTCTCCTTCATCTTTGAGGAGATCGTCCAGCATTTACTGCCATATAGGAGGACAGATATCACGTAACACCTAAGTACTCTTTTCATTGTTTGAAACAAAATTTTCCTGTCTCTCAAGAGTTTGCTTAGCTCTTGAAATACGCTAATGCTAATACGCCTTCGGATCACAATGTCGCACTTTCCATCCTGTGTTAGGAGACTTCACAGGTATTTCAATTTCTGTAGCTTCGTGATTTTTGTAACACTGACATGCAATTACCATTTTGGTATCTTCTTTTGGATGACGACCCTGCATAGACGAAAATTGAAATAGTCAATGGTTAAGTAATCGATGGTTAACTAGTCGATGGTTAAATAGTCGATGTTTAAGTCGTCAATAAACAATTATCGATTTGAGTTCAGCATTTACTTTTGCACGTAAATAAGGATGTTTTGGAAAGATTTGATGGGGTAACAAAACAAAAATTTACCTTTTTAATCATGTCGCCCCAAGCAAGGCATTTTACTGCCACTATTGTGCAGGGGCTTATATAGAAGGAATGTTGAGGAGCGAGAGGTTGCAGGGGGTGTCAGGAGGAGAGTAGGAAAGGGAAAATATTACTGATGAAAGTGGGGTGAATGAGGAAGAATGTTATGAGGAGTGAGAGGTTGCAGGGGGTGTCAGGAAGAGAGTAGGAGAGGGAAGAGAGTACTGATGAGAGTGGGATGGATGTAGAAAAGCATGAGAGAGAGGATGCATGTTAGTGAGATAGGAGATGACTATTGACTTTACATTTAAATTCTTGGAGATTGTAACTGTCAGGAAAGCAAGTATGCGGAAGAGAATTCCACGAGCGGGAAGTGCAAGAAAAGAAGCTGCTGGAGTAGAATTTGCGTTTACAAGCTTCAAGGGTACGGTATAAATGAACGGTTGTTCGATCTAATTCTATAGTTCTTGTCAAATCGTGCAACGAAAGACGTATTAAACAGGCATGCTTACAGATCCTATCACACGAATGCGGGTGTCCCACAAGCAAGGTCCTACTCTTTTTCTAATCTTCATCAATGATCTTCCTGATGTAATCAACTCACAAGTAGGCATTTACGCCAACGAGCCTACCATTTACTCCCACTTCAACATGAAATCTGTCAAGGCTGATTAAGTAAATCTTGCTGTGTCTCTTGATAAGGATCTTCACTCTGTGGTGGACTGGGGCAAGAAATGGCTAGTAAATTTTAATACTTTTGCAACGAAGCTGCTTTTCTATAATCTCCATAGACAAACTCTTGCACCTTCCATAGACATTAGTCTTCCAGAAATCAATGCTCTTTGCCTCCTCGGTCCCACTATTACAGCGAAACGCAAGGGGAACGACATCGAATCAATAGCTACAGTTTCTGCTAGGAAGGTCGGGTCTCTGTGTTGAGCCAGGGATTTTTGTTCGTCAGAATCCATCTTGCACATATACAACTCTACCATTCGTCCCAGCAATGAAAACAGTTGTAATACCTAGCCGGGCGCTCCTGCTATTCATCTCGGTATCCATAGACAAACACTTGAATCTTCCATCTGTATGGGTGACACTAGTCTTCCAGAAATCAATGCGCTATGCCTCCTCGGTCACACTCTCACAGCCAAACTCAATGGCTACGACATCGAATCAATAGCTACAGTTTCTGCTAGAAAGGTCGGGTTTCTGTGTTGAGCCAGGGATTTTTGTTCGTCAGAATCCATCTTGCACATATACAAAGCTACCATTCGACCCTGCAATTAAAACAGTTGCTATTCATCTCGGGGTGCTCAACAAAATTCAGTGGAGGATCTGCAACGTAATCAATCCCGATTTGGCAGCTCTTCACGAATTGAAACGTGCTACTAGACTGGCAATTAGGTCCCACCCTTTTACAGTGAAAACAGTTAAATATAACCGCCTATTCTACTCTATCAGTTTCTCTTCTCGCACTTGCAACCTCGTCGATAATTACTGATCTACAAATTGATTTCTTACAAAGAATAGATATTTTGTTCGGACGAATCTATCTTTAAAAAGCTTGTTGGCTTTAAATAACCTATTGAGACCAATAGACCAAAATAAACCCACAGTCTGATCTACAAACTGACTTCTTAGAAAGAATACATATACTATTCATACAAACCTAGCCTAAAAATCTTGTCGCCATTGACTTTGATATGCTGTAAAACAAAGTGAACCAAACTTTTTTCCTTTCATCTTAAAGGACTTTTTAAAAAATACAAGATCAAATGATATTTTGAATTTAAAAAAACAAAACTTTTTCATCAAAATCTAACTAATTGACTGTAACAGAACATTTTAAAAAATACCGCAAAACCCCATCTTTTTGGCATTAAATAATCCACAGAGGGTGATATGCCGTTAAACAAAACTGAAAATCAGCACTAATTCCCTTAGGAAAGGAATTTAATTTTCTTTTTTTAATCGTTTCACCCCAAACAAGGTGATAAAACTACTAAGACGCAAGGGATTATGGGAGTGAAAAAGAAAGAGAAGACTCTAAAAAGAACCGGAAACCCAATCATAAACCGGAAACACTTTTTTAACCATCGACTACTTAACCACTGACTATTTAACCATCAACTATTTAAGCATCGACTATTTACCCATCGACTATTTAACCATCGACTATTTAACCATCGACTACTTAACCATCGGTTATTTAACCATCGACTATTTAACCATCGACTATTTAACCATCGACTACTTAACCATCGTCTATTTAACCATCGACTATTTAACCATCGACTATTTAACCATCGACTATTTAAGCATCGACTATTTAACCATCGACTATTTAACCATCGACTATTTAACCATCAACTATTTAACCATCGACTATTTAACCATCGTCTATTTAACCATCGACTATTTAACCATCAACTATTTAACCATCGACTACTTAACCATCGACTACTTAACCATCGACTATTTAACCATCGTCTATTTAACCATCGACTATTTAACCATCGACTATTTAACCATCGACTATTTAAGCATCGACTATTTAACCATCGACTATTTAACCATCGTCTATTTAACCATCGACTATTTAACCATCAACTATTTAACCATCGACTATTTAAGCATCGTCTATTTAACCATCGACTATTTAACCATCAACTATTTAACCATCGACTACTTAACCATCGACTATTTAACCATCAACTATTTAACCATCGACTATTTAAGCATCGTCTATTTAACCATCGACTATTTAACCATCAACTATTTAAGCATCGTCTATTTAACCATCGACTATTTAACCATCGACTATTTAACCATCGACTACTTAACCATCGACTATTTAACCATCGACTATTTAGCCATCGACTAGTTAACCATCGACTACTTAAAAGAAGTTTTAGGAAATATTTGACGGGGTCAAGGCCTTCGGGGAACAAAACATAAAAAAAAAAGACGGGAACTACAGAAGAGGTTTAGCAAGCAGGATAGCAAAAAGTACGGAGGCGATAGTTGAAGAGTTCTGAGAGGACGGGGGATATTTCGGGGGTGCATTTCTTTCGGACGATATATATATATGAGTAAATCAAGCATTATCAGTGTTTGGGATTGATAACAGAGTCGCCATATTAACACGGTAACAGCTGCAAGGAAATCGCGTCATTAAGCTCAAACATCGGTTGCATGACACAATACAGCCTCTACGCACGCATGAGCAGCAGGCAGTGTGATATAGTTATGATGTGGCGAAAGTGTAGATAATTTTTAGAAACAAATAGCAGGATGGAAAGAGGGTATCGGTTAGTCCTAAACCTCTGCCTTTCTTACCGCTGTTTTTAAATACACAATCGTTCAGCATCCGAGACAACAAATAAAAATATTTCGCTGGCAAACTTCGACGCCGACAGTCTGAACGTTGAACGTTGCCAGATAATTTAACACTTAATGACTAATTAATGAATATTATATTACAAAATTATTTGTTCGACGGCGTCATGACGCCCATGAAAAGTACTCGATTTGCCATGCCCTAGAGGCGCAACAGATTGGGGAATGCTTGTTAGAAAACCGTGTCGTGACTGAAATATTGCATTCGCAGAATGAAGCCGAAAGAGTTAGAGTTTTGAGCTAACGGCAACAAGCGGCGTAAATAACAGAGAAATAGTCGTTAGACGTGTTCCACGCATTTCCAGTTAGGCAGCATCAGTCTTTTCTTTCCCAAAGCTATTTGCGCGAAAGTGAATGCAACGAGTTCAATTTCCGGTTGAATTCGTTGTATTTACTTCAGCACAAATACACTTGCAAAAAGTAGTAATCCATCTTTTCTCCCTCCAACTATGGGTTAAATAGCAGAGCAGATTGGATTCTATAGCCTTGATTGGCAACCAGTCTGCCGCAGAAAGTTGATAAGATTGTTCGATGATCATGTCTCTTTCTATCCATGTATTTTGCCATTTCTATGATAGTTATCTAACTTATCTGGATTTTAAAAGAATGGAATAGCAAGACAGACTATCACCTATAGTCTTGGTTGGTAACCAGTCTACGTAAAAAGAAATGCCAACTTACTGTGGGAAAATCTTCATACTACTATGGATCTAACGAGACATAATCACTCAAGCGTTTATCACGTACAGCACTAAACTGAATGATTTTGGTTAAACGAATTGAATAGCAGGATAGACTGGGACCTATAACCTTGGTTGGACACCAGTCTACCGCAGAAATTCATGGCAGCCTATTGCAGGAAAATCATGTGTTTTGTCAATCATGGATCGAATGAGACATAATCGCTAAAGAAAACCAATGAGAAAACATTAGTAAGGAAAGTGAACAATAAAAGAACAGGTTTCAAGAAGACAGAAGATGGCGATAATGCCACTAAGACGCAAGGGCTTACTGGGAGTGAAAGAGAATGAGAAGACTTTAGTGAGGAGAAAGGACAATAAAAGAACAGGTTTCAGGAAGACAGAAGATGGCGATAATGCCACTAAGACGCAAGGGCTTACTGGGAGTGAAAGAGAATGAGAAGACTTTAGTGAGGAGAAAGGACAATAAAAGAACAGGTTTCAGGAAGACAGAAGATGGCGATAATGCCACTAAGACGCAAGGGGTTACGGGAGTGAAAGAGAATGAGAAGACTTTAGTGAGGAGAAAGGACAATAAAAGAACAGGTTTCAGGAAGACAGAAGATGGCGATAATGCCACTAAGACGCAAGGAGTTACTGGGAGTGAAAGAGAATGAGAATACATTAGGAGAAATGACAATAAAAAAGCTGGCGATTAATCTTCCTTTTTAAATATTTGAATATCGTATGTGTCACGGAATCATGAAATCGGAAGGCAGTTTCATAGGTTATAAATGAAAAGTAAGAGGGAAATGAAGTTTCCCTCATAGAAGTATCGGTTGCGTCTACCTTTTTAAAAATTACTGTCTTTATTGTACGAAGGATTCGTGTAAATCCTTTGTACAATAAAGACGGTAGCTGATGATGGTTCACCTGAAATAGGCCTATATTTCCGATTTACCATGAAATAACGTGTCTGCCTTCATTGTTCTTATATATATATATATATATATATATATATATATATATATATATATATTAATCGCCAGCTTTTTTTTATTGTCATTTCTCCTAATGTTTTCTCACTCTCTTTCATTATATATATATATATATATATATATATATATATATATATATATATATATATATATATTAATCATATCAACCCGTGCAAGGCGGTAACGCCACTGATGTGCAGGAGGCTACGTAATAGTGAAAAGATTGGAAAAGAGAAAGCCGGAAACCACATCCTAAACAGGGAACAAGGGATGAGCCTCTTTACCTGTTCAATAGACGTGGGTGGAGTGTGAACCGGGCGATAGATAGATCTATCTACTCCAGTTGAAAAAAAATGAAACAAAGTGAGAAGATTGGAAAAGGAAAAGCCGGAAACCACATCCTAAACAGGGAATAAGGGATGAGCCTCTTAACCTGTTCAATAGACGTGGGTGGAATATATATATATGTATATATATATATAGTGTATCGAGGCAGCAGATAATTTTCTAAACATATACTGTTAAATATAAGAGACAATAAATGTATATTATGTTTAATCATGAGCCGTTCTAAACGTCGTATTTTGGCTCTAATTTCAGGTGAAAATAAAGGCAAAAATTCTCCAACATTTAGATAACTTTTTATTTAGTTAGTTCTAAGCTTTTGGCTCTCATGAGCCATCTTCAGAGAGGTTACAGGAACTTTAACATCAAAACATCCCTCATCAAAGACGATTTTATCTTGTGTTTACATAAAACTTTACAACGATAACAGTTACCAAATAATAAACGCAGTTCGTAAATTTTTAACCCGGTTTCTGACATTACACCTCGTGAGATCTCGAAATGTTAACAGAACCAGATATTTAAATGCAATGTAATGTGTTATGACCAGATTTAAACGTGATTTTAATAAGTGTGTGTTGTTTTGATTTAATGTAGATGACCTCTGATATCAGAAGGTTCTTTTCACTGTGTGTATAAGTGAGTATTATTGTGTTGTTGACTAAAATCTATTTAATATTACCTACATGGCTATGTTTCTAAATGTTTAATTAAACTCTGATCAGAAAGGTGACAGCTAAGTCTACGAGAGAGCGTGGTTGTAGTAAAATCAATATTTTGTAGTGGTTTTATTTTTGTACCAGAGATACAATCTCTGAACGGGCTTGTAAATTGATACATTACATTGGTTTTCTGTAGAGGGTTTAGTTGTGTGGTTGTAGGGTTATTAGAGACTATGAGGTCAACTGTTTTAAATTGTTGTAATATATGATGAGCTTAATTTGGTTATTATTATTTATTGATTTAACATTTCTACGTATTATGTTTTTGACTGTTGTTTCATCATGTTTGTAATTATTAAGCATTTTGTTGCAATAGTATAAATTAATAGTGTTATATTTATTATGACTTACACTATTATTATTAATATTATCAATATTGTTAAAGGTATTGTTTAGTTTAAATTAAAAACAAAATACGGTGTTTAGTACATAATAGACATTCATTGTCTGTTATATTTGCAATATATGTTTAGATAATTATCTGCTGCCTCGATACACTATATATATATATATATATATATATATATATATATATATATATATATATATAATGAACTTAATCACAGTAAGGCAGCACTAATAATTACAGACTAAACATCTGAAAATAATGCTAACTTAACAGTAATTTAAACCGTCTTGTAATCCGGCGAGAACTACCTCATGGGTTAAATAATGGGGGGAGAAAAAAAGAAACAAACAGCGCACAAGAACAATACGTCTAGTGCCTGTTGGAAAGCAAAAAGAAAACCAAGACGAAACCTTAACAATAAAGTGCTCTATACGAAAGTACGAAAGTAGAGCGAGAATACAATACAAGAAATCTAGAAGTGAGCCACCACCTACCCCGGTTTCACACAACGGTTCTTCAGGGTAATAGGCCTCTATTACCCTGAAGAACCGTTGTGTGAAACCGCGGTAGGTGGTCGCTCACTTCTAGATTTCTTGTATTATATATATATATATATATATATATATATATATATATATATATATATATATTTCAGGACGCTGTTACGATGTTTCACATTACTGCCCAGTTTAAGAATAGAACACAACACTAATAATCGAAAAGGATTTCATACCAAATCTGCTTATAAAGATGGCGTCCTCTTGACGGAAGTGGTATAGTTTGAAACAATAGAAATCTTTTTGATCTTTCAGTCTTACTGACAATATCCGTTAAAAGCAACAATTCTTTGATCGCTGAATTTAAACAATGTTGATCTGGATCAATACTTAGGTGGGTATTTACTTTGAATCATCAAGCGATGTATATGTTATTCAGTTCAGTGCCATACGCTTGGGCGATCATGTCTCGAAAGAGACATGACTGACTAGGCAGAAGATTATCGGGTAGTAGATTGCCATTACTTTCTGCAGTAGACTGGTTGCCAGCCAAGGCTATAAAACCCAATCTGTCCAGCCATTTAACTCATAGATGGAGGAAGAAGATATAGATTATATTACATTATTATATTAAGTATAATTATAAGGGATCAGTTTATTACTTAATAACAATAGAAAACCGATCCCCCATTTTATGCCCAGTAGAAGTTTTAATTATGTTTCCAACTATTATATTCAGTCAGTCAGTTAAGTGCCATACGTGATACACGCTTGGGCAATCATGTCTTGTAAGAGACATGACTGACTGGGCAGAAGATTATCTCGCAGTAAGTTGCCATTACTTTTTGCGGTAGACTGATTGCCAGCCAAGGCTATAGAACCCAATTTGTCCTGCCATTTAACTCATAGCTGGAAAGAAAGGAGATAATTTATATTACATTAAGTATAATTATTGGGGGATCTGTTTATTACTTAATAACAATAGACAACCGATCCCCCATTTTATGCTTAGTAGAAGTTTTAATTGTTTCCAACTATTATATTCGGTCAGTCAGTTAAATGCCATACGTGATACACGCTTGGGCAATCATGTCTTGTAAGATACATGACTGAGTGGGAGGAAGATTATCCCGCAGTAAGTTGCCATTGTTTTCTGCGGTGGACTGGTTGCCAGCCAATGCTATAGAACTCAGTCAGTCCTGTTATTTAACCCATAACTGACGTCAGCTCCATTTGCGTGTGTGTGCGTGTGTGTGTATGTCTATCTGTCTGTCTGTCTCTTTGTGTGTGGCAGGTGTGTGTTCTTAATTAGCTGTTCAGCGTCCCAAGCCTAAGATAAACAAAAACTATCCATCTGCCGACATTACCCAGAGAATTTTCAGGTCAACTAATTAAGAGACTAAACATCCCCACGGTTCACCCAAACTTTTGAACGGAAGATGAAAACATCATTTAACATACGACATTTACCTAGAAATCTATCTGTATTTGTTTTCTAATCAGACCCTGAAAAATAAAAACTGACCCCTGTTATTTAAAGCTCAACCGTCGAAAAAAATTGGTCCCAGCCACGCAGCACAAACTCTAGACTCAACAAGCAACATTCCTTCTTATCATAATCTGTGTTGCCTCCATCAACAGGATTGGTTTTCATTGTTCTTCCATTTCTCTGATCTGTTCAGGACAACCCCCTTCTTCCACAACCTCCTCTCGATTGTCACTCTAAATCTTACTTTTTACTGTGTACATGATTTAACAATTACTCAATTCTAACATTGCGCGTTAGTAATTTTTTATATATATAATCATATCGCCCCATGCAAAGCAGTTTACTGTCACTGATGCGCAGGGGGTTACATCGGAGGAAAGTTATGAGAAAGAGTAACAAGTTATAGTGGATGTCAGAAAGTGGGCAAGAGAAGGATGATTGTGGCCATAAAGTTAGGGATCAATTTATATATTGATTGTAATGTAGAATTGATCCCCCACTTTATATCCAAATTAAAATAGGATAGAATTTTTTCTTTAAGAATCATATCGCCCAAAGCAAGGCCACTGGTGCGCAGGGGGTTACATCGGAGGAAAGTTATGAGAAAGAGTTACAGGTTATAGGGGTTTGTCAGGAAGAGGACAAGAGAAGGATGACTGTGGCCATAAAGTGAGGGATCAATTCATATATTGATTGTAATGTAGAATTGATCCCCCACTTTATATCCAAATTAAAATAGGACAGAATTTTTTCTTTAAGAATCATATCGCCCAAAGCAAGGCCACTGGTGCGCAGGGGGTTACATCGGAGGAAAGTTATGAGAAAGAGTTACAGGTTATAGGGGTTTGTCAGGAAGAGGACAAGAAAAGGATGACTGTGGCCATAAAGTTAGGGATCAATTTATATATTGATTGTAATGTAGAATTGATCCCCCACTTTATATCCACATTAAAATAGTATAGACATTTTTTTTAAATAATCATATCGCCCCAAGCAAGGTGCGCAGGGTTTTACATAGGTAGAAAATTACGAGAAAGAGTGACAGGTTATAGGGGGTGTTAGGAAGTAGGTAATAGAAGGATGATAATACTGATGAAAGTGGAGTGGACGAAGAAAGGAGCATGAGAGAGAGGATGCAAGTTAGTGATGGCTATTAACTTTACATTTAAATTCTTGGAGATTGTGGCTGTCGGGGAGACATGTAAATGGAAGGGAATTTCACAAGCGGGAAGTGCGAGAAAAGAAGCTGCGGGAGTAGAATTTGCGTTTACATTTTATTGGCTTCACAGTAAAAGGGTGGGACCTAGTTGCTAATTTTGTTGATCGACTAAATTCATATATAGGGAGCACCAGATATCTAAGTTCATCGGAGCAGAAGCCGTGAAAGTATTTGTAGAAGAAACACAGGGAAGCCACATTGCGCCGGTGAGAGAATGACTGCATCTGAGCTGCCAAGTCGGGATCGATCATATTACAGATTCTTTGTTGGATTTTGTCAAGGACACCCAGGTAGATAGCAGGAGCACCCGACCAGATATGGCAGCAGTATTAAATGCACGAGCGGATGGTAGATTTATATATATCTATCCAGGATGGTTTCAGGCGGGAAAAACTTCCTGGCCCTACACAGAGAACCAACCTTCTTAGCAGTGGATTTAGCTATGCAACAAATTCAACTGAAATTCGAACTTGCCTGTCCGATTTCTCGTTCCGAGTCGATATCCACTGCACCACAACTTACATTGTTACTAAACTCATAATTAATTTTGTTTTATATCAGATTTTAATTTTTTGATAACAATGGCTTCGAAAAATTGAAATTTTTGTTTATTATTTTTATAGTTGAATGTGCATGAATTTTTAATTAATATTTCTCTTAATCATGAATGTGGACAGGAATGTTCTTTTAAATTTTGTGCAATCGATGATGAATTGAACAAATGTAATGTAAACCTTCTAAATAACAGTGACGCACTTATACATGTGTTCTTTTCTATCAGAGACACAATCGTCTAAAAAACATTTATATTGATATACAGTGCTTTTTTCTTTGCAAAACGCTATTTGGCGGAGAGGAATTTTTATGGATGATTAAGTTGTATTAAATTTAGTATAGTATAGGATTGGTTATATTTTTTACTGCTATCTGTGGACTTACGTTTTTCTATAAAATCTATTCATCTTGTTTATATTTTGAATGCATTTGATTACAGTATAAAGCGTTGGTATATTTAGGGTAATTTAAGGAGGTATTATGTTATTTTTTATTCGTGTTGATATTTCAAGTAGATCATCTAATTTGTTCATCAACGATGTAATTAGGAAAGTCATTATTAATAAAAATTTGTTTAATTCACTTTTTCATGGAGGTGTACGCTTGTTTTATTATAGGAGATAGTAAATTTATTAATGCATAATACATTTACTACTTCCCCTTACATAAGAAAAATACATTAGCACAGACTCGTAAACTCTCAAATAAAAAACTGAATGTCCTGGCTACTACAAAATAGCGATTAAGCAAAATTT
Source organism: Ascarosepion bandense (assembly GCA_037127315.1). Lineage (NCBI taxonomy): Eukaryota > Metazoa > Mollusca > Cephalopoda > Sepiida > Sepiidae > Ascarosepion > Ascarosepion bandense. Next base: position 730,478 of record JBBBDQ010002203.1, read on the forward strand.
AATAAACTACACAAAAGTTCACTTCACAAAAAACCTTTACTATATTTCTTTGATACAAAAGATTTCTTAATGTTTTTAATCACCATATCAAGGGTCCTGGGCATGACGGTAAACTGCATCCGGCAGCAAGGCCTCTGATTGGGAGCATTGAACCACCTCTTAGTTGCTGTTGTTCTCAGGTTCACCCTGATCCGGAGTGGTAGCACCTGTTAGGGTCTCAGCTATGAGCAAATAATTAACCACCAAACTTTGATTAAAATACTATGAAAGTATAAAAATACACTTTTATAGAAATATATGCATGAAAAGTAAAATTTTATAGCAAAATATACAGTTTTGAAAAAAATATATTACTAACGATACATTTTTGAAGAAAAAAATAATCATAAGACATTTTTTAAAGAAAAAAATGTTCTCAGCAATACATTTTTGAATATAAAATTAGAAGACGTTATCAGTTTTCTAAGATAAAAAAGAATAAAAAACGTTTTTTTTTATTAAAATCTGACTAAATCAACCTTGTCGCTATAACAGAACATTAAAAAAACAAAACATTAAAACCCTGAAAATATTTAACTTTGTTTGGCTTGTTGGTCATTCGTGGTCGAGAGGTCTAAGACGTGCCAAATCAGTTGGTGGCTTTTTCTATGTGGTCTATGGGGTCGCAGGTTCGAATCCTGCCAAATGACACATAATTTCGTAAGAAAAATTTATCGTAAATTATCAGGCCGGTAGAAATTTATCTATTCTAAACTTATTTATAAATGGAACTTTGTCTGTGTCTGTGTGTGTTTGGGTCCGTTACCTATAGACTCCGAAACGGCTGAACCGATTTTCTTGAAAATTTACACAGTTGTACTATAAGCGTCTGCGAGTGTTCTTAGCCAGGTTTTGTGTCGAGGTACCCCCGATAAATATTGAAAATCGAAAATCGAAAAAGTCGGGTTATAGAAGGAGTGGTCCGATTTTAATCAAATTTGATACACTCATAGACAAAGACATAAGAAACGATATTCAGATATTTCAAGGTTGCAGTTTTTACAATAGTGCAGAAAATCGATAATATATAGATATAAAAGGCAAGATGTTCGTGTGTGTGTCTGTTTATCTGCCTGTATGTCTATTTTTTCAGCCCTTTTATTTTAGTTTTTGCTTCGGGTTTGGCTCTAAGTAGGTATAATTGTAGTTCTTAGTCTCAGCCATGATACCATTTACTCAGAGGACTTGTTTAGGCTTCAAAATTCAGTTTACGACGAAAAAAACTTACTTGATATCGATACCAGGAAATCAAAATTTGACTTACATCCATTCCTTTTTCCCAAAACGATATTTTAAGCTTAATATAGATGAGCCTCAAGGACGAAAATATGGGACCAGGTAAAAATATGGGGCCTGGACTCATTAGTCAGTAACTATGAACTTAAACCTTTATTTAATCTCCGGGGGTAGACTGTTCTCGTTCCACTGCCCATGCCTAGGAATATCTCGTCTAGTTCATATTTTTAGTTCATTTTTAGTTCATTTTTCTTTCAGTCTACGGTTTCGCTTTAACTGGAAAAAACTATTGTTTTTTAGTCTTTCCTACCAACGTCCAAAGAGTCTGAGCTCCAGTACCATGGATTAGTTTTAAAGCTTTCATTACACCCGGGCAACGCCGGGCTATCCTGCTAGTAAATATATAATACTGTTTGATTATAAAACAGAATGTCTACTTAAATACGAGTATCGATCAAAAATAATGTTTAAACAAATCATTTCAAATTATATATATATATATATATATATATATATATATATATATATATATATATATATATATATTCAGAAGCGATGACAGCGTTTAAGCAAGAAAACTGACTGTCGCCGTGGTCTGGAAATTGGAGGAAAGAGTTATCAGTGAAATTATTCTGACTTAGAATCCGTGGATATCTTTCTTTAACCCTCCCCCATACTTTTAAATATACTTTTTATCAATTAAAATTTTGTGTGGCTTGAGCAAATTTTCATTCCGAAAATGCGGGCCTGAGAAAACAGGTTGGGAAACCCGTTTGCTTTATAAAATATATTGTGTTCATATAATCATTTTATTTACATTCCTCAGGGTTTTTGTTCTGATATTTTTCTTTTAAAATAAAATATATATCCAAAACATATATTAAGAAAAAATTAAATTTAAAATTCTTATTGTCACCTCTAGTATGTCTGGTTGCATCAACGTAAATATCACTTTAAATAAATCAGTGCAAAGTTTTCTAAATTTATCATACGATTTTATACATATAGAGAGTGCTGTGTAAGGATATCGAACAGGGCTATGTTTCATATCCAGTGATTAGCCCACCGGGCCATAATTTATTCATTCGGGTATTTGTAAAGTAATAGGCAAATCCCGTGTTCGACTCAATGGAATCTGTCTTCGGGCTATGAATTCAGAGTTGAAACGGACGGATCAATGCTGATCTTAATTATTTCATTCTTCATTCATATCCCAAACACAAGACCACCAGAATTAATTGGAGTGAAGATGAGACATTTGCCGGAATAGTTTCCGTCGTCTACTGTTGCCGGAAGAAAGGATGACGAAAGAAGGGAGTGGAAACCAGATGGTGAGAATCCCAATGAGCAAGAGACGCTTGGTTGGCAGGTGAGGTCAGGGATTATTCCAACGAATATGAGCGTTCATTCAAAATATAAAAAACGGTTATCTTTTTCAGAGAACAGTTCTCGTGATTAAAGTGCCTGACTCCTCCCGCCATGTCTTGTCTTTAGAAGAGTTCCATCATTCTATGAATGAAGAATTGTTGCCACATCTGACTTATCCTCACATTCCATCCTAGACAGAATTACGTCTCATCGACTTTTTATTAGCCATCTGAATGTGCATCGTGGTGGGAACGAGAAATCGGGGAGCCGAGTTCGAATACCATTTAAATTCTCTGCATTCACTTATGCGCAAATACCCTTGAGAAAGGTATTAATCAGTCTCTTCCCCCCAGCTATGTATTAAATAATAGGACAGATTTGGTTCTCTTATCTTTGGCAAGAAAAAAGCAATGCAGAAAGCAATGATAACCTACTGCGGAATAATTTTCTGCCCAGACAGTCATATCTCTTTCAAGACATGACCGCCCAAGCGTGTATCACTATGACACTTCACTGACTGACTGAATATAATAGTTGGAAGCACAATTAAAACTTCTACTGGGCATAAAATGGGGTATTGGTTTTCTATTGTTATTAAGTAATAAACTGATCCCCCACTAATTATACTTAATGTTATATAATTTATCTTCTTTCTCTCCAGCTATGAGTTAAATGGCAGAACAAATTGGGTTCTATAGCCTTGGCTGGCAATCAGTCTACCGCAGAAAGTAATGGCAACTTACTGTGAGATAATCTTCTGCCCAGTCAGTCATGTCTCTTTCGAGATGCGATCGCCCAAGCGTGTATCACGTATGGCACTTAACTGACTGACTGACTGAATATAATAGTTGGAAACATAATCAAAACTTCTACTGGGCATAAAGCGGGGGATTGTTTTTCTATTGTTAATAAGTAATAAACTGATCCCCCACTTATTACTACTTAATAATATAATACATCTCTTCCCCCTCTAGCTACGAGTCAAATAATAGGACAGATTGTGTTCTATAGCCTTCGCTGGCAACCAGTCGACCGCAGAAAGTAATGGCAACCTACTGCGGGATAATCTTCTGCCCAGTCACTCATGTCTCTTTCGAGACATGATCGCCCAATGGCTCTTGACTGACTGACTGACTGACACTTCCTCAGGGGATTGGCATTCTGCATCTCATTCTATGTACGTCGCAGAAGTAGGACATGAAATCAAATTGAGATCCAATTTAAACTGTTTCACGCCATCGGCGCTTTCTTCTTCGCTTATTTTCTTTAACTCTAACCAACTCTTGCGAAGCCTAACGACGATAGGGAATGGATGCTATTTATGGTGAAACTGGAAGCTTCTAGTCCTGAAACTGCGCGTTGGCGACGATTTAGTTCTCAACGTCCTCATCAGAAAGGAAAAGATCTGCGAAGAAGAAATTCTTGGATACGACGGCGATTTTTGGACAGGAAAAATAGCGCCAAGTTAGGGTGTCTTCTTCTTCTTCTTCTTCTTCTTCTTCTTCTTCTCCTCCTCCTCCTTCTTCTTCTGCTCTTCCTCCTTCTTCTTCTCCTTCTTCTTCTCCTCCTCCTCCTTCATTTTCTTTTTCTTCTTCTTATCTTCTTCTTCCGCCTCCTCCTCTTCTTTTCTCCTCCTCCTTCATTTTCTTATTCCCCGCCTTCTTCTTCTTCTCCTCATCTTCCTCGTCCTCCTTTATTTTCTCCTCCTCCTCCTTCTTCTTCTCCTCCTCCTCCTTCTACTCGTCGTCCTCCTTTTTCTTCTTCTCCTTCTTCTTCTTTTTCTCCTCCTCCTCCTCCTCCTCCTTCTTCTTCTTCTTCTTCTTCTTATCCTCCTCTTCCTTTTTCTTATCCTCCTCTTCCTTGTTTTCTTCTTTATATCATCCTCTTCCTTCTTCTTCTTACCCTTCTCTTTTTCTTTTTCTTCTCCTCCTCCTTCTTCTTCTTATTCTCCTACCTCCTCTTCCCCTTTTCTTCTTCTTCTTCTTCTGATCTCCTCCTTCTTTTATTCTTTCTTCTTCTTTTTCTTCTTTTTCTTCTTCTTCTTCTTCTTCTATGTGCGATCATGTCTCTCCACGTCTTCCTATCCATGGTGACTCTTAGCACGCTTTCTCCTGTTACACCATGCAACTCTCGTTCTGTCATCCACTTGATTAGGTCCTTCAAACATGTTATCCGCTGCTTTCCCCTGTCTCTTTTTCCCTCTATATGGCCTGTTAGTATCAGGTTCTCCAAGCCTTCCTTCCTCATTGCATGTCCCAGGAACTTTAGCTGTCTCTTCCTGGAGAACTCGTACATGCAGAAGTTGTCGGGGAATCATGAACCAGCATGTGTTCTCTCTCTCTCTCTCTCTCTCTCTCTCTCTCTCTCTCTCTGTGCGCGCGTGTGTGTGCGCGCGTCTGTGTGTATGTATGTGTGCGTTTTCCGACTTCTTCTGTTTTTGGCCAGAAACCCAGATATAACTCAAAATTCCTATGTATTCTTTTCCTATAAATGATCCTAGTCTTCTAGAAATCAACACACTGAGTATCTCTCAACCGACCTCAAGTAGAATGCCTACATCAAATCGATATCTACATCCAGGGCCGTGCTTAGGGCCCCCGCAGACCCCACAATTGAAGGAGGCCGCAAGGTCCCGGGAAGCTGAAAGGCTCCTTGGCTACGCAGATCTATATATATATATATTGTTTAATATATAGTTTTTGGTATTGATAGGGTTAGACCAGTGCATATTTGTATCAAAAAGTGTTCAATACAATTATATTTTAGAACTTTTGAACATTTTCCATTTTTAAATGAGTTCCTTCTCTACCCAGGCGAATACTACCACTCATGGTTGAAACCTAGGTAGCGTAATAGCTCATTTAAAAATGGATTTATATATATATATATATATATATATATATAAGCCGTCTGTAATTAAAAAAAACAATGAACTTGAGAGAGAAATAGATTGTAGATATGTTTCAACATACATAAAAAGTAGCTAAAAGTTGTGAAAACGTTCGTAATCTATAGCTTCAAAACGTCAATTCCGCGATTTCTTCCGTTTTTTCCTGATCACGGGATATTTACGTTCCGAGAGTATGTTATTTAGTTTAAAGTACCATTTATTGAGGGTTCAGTATGTTCAGGGCGGGAGTGAGGTCACAACTTGCATTCTACGGGGTTGGGGGCGATGTTGCTAAGCACGGCACTGGCTTCATCTACGGCTAAAAATTGTCCCTGTGTCGGGCAAGGAAGTTTTTCTTGCCAGAATCCATCCTGCACAATTATAAACCAACCATTGGTCCGGGCATTGAATACTGTTGCCACGTCTGGTCGGGGGCTTCTACTATAGTGGGTATCTTATCTATTCCTTTTTCTAGTTGTAGTGGGAGTCCGTTCTAGTGAAGGGTAGTTGTATACTGTTGCAGGTTAACGGAATTTGGCCTTGTGGTAGATAGCCCACTATAAGTCATAAAATGATTTTCAAATCAAGAAAAGCAATTTGTGTATAAAAATAACATTTTTATATATACACATGTCGATTAATGTTTTTACAATTAAAGTAATAACATGAAATATAGGTCCCACGGAGGTTACATGCTCATGGCAAATAATAAGCTGAAAGAGATTTAAGACTTAGTAATGTTGTTCATTTTGGCGATAGAAGGCTGATAAGGAAAATTCGATACTTAAATTAGTGTAGAGGCGTCTTGTATGTAAGGAATGTCTTTGATGTATTCGCTCCTTAGGTCAGTAAGTACTTTTGAGACAGGGAAGAAAGTAGAGGTGAAGAGAGGCGAATATAGTAGCCGCTTGACTTGGTCAAGGGATGTATTAATCACGCTCGTCTGTCCGTCGGTCTGTCTGCTGGGTGCTTTCTGTCTCGGCTTTTTATATCTGCTTTTTGGATCAAAAGCAGCTCGTTTGCGATTTCACACTTGAATTTCATTCTGGGTTTCCCATTGGCTGGTAAATAAAATTCGCGTAGGCTCGCAAAATGGAAATTTGATATTTGATTAATTTTTATTTTTCAACCGGAACATCTGCGCGAACCCAGATGCGCAACGACGACTTTTGGTCATTTGCCTTCTTGTCGTGAGAGAGCAAACATCCGGTCCATCGCTTTTGTTCGGTCGGTATCACCACACTACTATTCATCTCGAGGCTGTCGACAAAATAAGGATCTGCCACGTAATCGATCGTAATTGAGCAGCTCGACTTCATTCACTTTCTCACCGACGGGATGTGGCTTCCCTCTGTCTTTTCTACAAATATTTCCCCGCCGAGGAGCTTCTTTCGTTGGTGCCACGACCACATGAATTTATTCGACTTACTAGATTGGTATCTAGGTCCCACACTTTTAAGGACAACATTGTCAAATGTAACCGCTACTTCTACTCTAGTAGTTTCTTTATTTGCAATTCCTGGGCATGACGGTAAACTGCATCCGGCAGCAAGGCCTCTGATTTGGAAGTTCTGAGGAGCATGGAACCACCTCTTAATTGCTGTTGTTCTCAGGTCAACTCTGAAGCTGCAGGAGTAGAATTGTCGTCTGCATTTGGTTAATCTAACTGTGAATTGGTGTGACCCAGTTGTCAATCTGGTTGCACGAGTAAACACCTGTTACAGAGGCACCAGTGACTTAAGTTCATTGGAGCAGAAGCCATGAAATTATTTATAGAACAGACAAAGGGAGGCCACATCTCGTTGGTGGGGAAGTGGCTGTAGTCGAGGCGCTAAGTCGGTACCTATCACATTACTGATTCTACTTTGGAGCCTGTCGAGAACACTGGGATGAACAGCAGGGGCGCCTGACCATATATGGCAGCAGTATTCCATGCACGGACGAATGGTTGATTTGTATATATGCAGGATAGATTCAGGCGGGAAAAAACATTCTGGCCCGACACAGTGACTCAACTTTCTTAGCAGTGGATTTAGCTATGGACTCAATGTAGTGGTTCCATTTGAGATCAGAAGAGAGGGTAAGGCCGAGGAGGCGCAGTGCATTGCTCTCAGGGAGATTCGTTTGGTCCATGCTTATGGGAGGCAGGAGAGGTTGCCTGTGATGATTGGCAGACAACAGCTTGGTCTTGGTCGCATTGAAATTGACAAGCCACTTCTTGCCCCAATTCACCACAGAGTGTCGATCCCGTTCAAGGTCAGCAGCAAGTTTGTTTGTCCGCCACGACGGGTTTCTAATGCGGGAGTAAATTGTGGTGTCATCTGCGTAGATGCCTACTTGGCTCTAAAATTAAAAATGAATAAAAACAAAAAGAAAAGTCATTAAAATCAGACTAAATCAATCTTCTCACTATAACGAAACAAATAAAAATACCTTAAACCCTCAACTTTTTGGCATAAAATAACCCACAGAGGTGTTGATATGCCGCTAAACAAAACTCACTCAAACTCACTCTTTTCTTGTAATTCCCACCTGTGGAACTCCCTTCCATATATTTTTTGCCTGATAGCTAAAATATTCAAAATGTAAATGCAACGTCAATTGCTACGTCCTACCTCCCAAAATCCTACCCACCTTCCTATCCACTTCTTATCTGTTCCTAGGCATAATCTGTACCCTTTTATTCTCTCGCTGTAACCCCCTGTCTACCAGTAGCGGTCCCGCATTGCTTGGGGGTAAAATGATAAAAAAAGTAACTAGATCACTGGTGCCCCCGATATATGTTCTACTGTGAAACCAATAAAATGTAAACGAAAATTCTACTCCAACAGCTTTTTTGCTCGCACTTCCCGCCTGTGAAATTCCCTTCCGTTTACTTGCTTTCCCGACAGCTACAATCTCCAAGAATTTAAATGTAAAGTCAATTGTCATCTCCTATCTCACTAACTTGCATCCTCTCCCCCATGCTCCTTTCTCCTTCCACTTCATTCTGATCAGTATTCTCATCCTTCTCTTACCCACTTCCTGACACTCCCTATGACCTGACACTCTTTCTCATAACTTTCCTCCTATATAATCCCGAGTGCACCAGTGGCAGTAAACTTCCTTGCTTGGGTAGCTAATTAGTATTTTATTGATTGATTGCTTCCTTTTCTAGTACTTATCAACTAACAAGAAATTATAATGCGGATATGAAGTAGGGGATCAATTCTGCATTACAATCAATATATAAACTGATCCCTCACTTTATGACCACAGTTGTTTCTATACATTTATATTCCAGAGACTGTAAATAAATCTTAAAGACATGCATGTGTAGCTAATCAGTATTTTATTAATTGATTGCTTCCCTTTCTACTACTTATCAACTAACAAGAAATTATAATGTGGATAGAAAGTAGGGGATCAATTCTGCATTACAATCAATATATAAACTGATCCCTAACTTTATGGCCACGGTCGTTTGTATACATTTATATTCAAGAGACTGTAAATAAACCTAAAAGACATGCATGTGTAGCTAATCAGTATTTCATTGTTTAAATTATAATCAATATATAAACTGATCCCGCAGTTTATGGCCACAGTCATCTTTCCCTTACCCACTTCCTGACACCCCCTATAACCTGTCACTTTTTTTCGTAACTTACCTCCTATGTAACTCCCTGCAAAACATTTGAAGTAAAATGCTTTGCTTTGGGCGATAAGATTATAGAAAAAAATCGGGAGTAAATGGTAGTGTCATCTGCATAGATGCCTACTTCGGGAAAATGGGTAAAGGGGTTAATAGGGCGGTAATTAGAGGGATCGGGGGTGGGGGCTGCCCAGAGGACTTTCAACAAGCTAGAGAGCAGCGAGGCAATAGTTGCAGACTTTGGAGAGGACGGGAAAGACCTCAGGGATACATTTCTTCAGGGCGAAGACTGTAATTACATAACCTCTGCTTGACTTATGGGAGTCAAGGTTGGACATTAAGTTAGAAACCAGAGACAGGGTTATATATACACAGTTAAAAAATAAATAAAAAATTAAAAATTAAATAAAATTTTAAAAAAAGTAAATGAATAAATAACAATAAAGATGTTATACAGTGAGATGAATTAAGTTGGGTGGGAAGTGATAACTTTTTAAAGAATGATGTGTGTAAAACTAATAGACAGTAGTGTTTCAATGTTTTGAAACAGAAAGTCAGACATAACAAAAATTTAAAACAGAAAAATAGTAAAAGATAAAGGTGGGGAAAAAAAGAGAGAAGAGAAAGAAAAAAAGAGAGAAGAGAAAGAAAAAAGAGAGAAGAGAAAAAGAGAGAAGAGGAAGAAAAAAGAAAGAGAAAGAAAAAAGAGAGAAGAAAAAGAAAAAGAAAGAAAAGAGAGAAGAAAAAGAAAAAAGACTAAGGCGATAATGAAATAAGTAAAGTAGATAAAAATAGATAAGAACAGTATGTATACAAGTGTATATATATATATATATATATATATATATATATATATATATATATGGATAGGTGTGAGTTTGTAACGCTGGGTTTCACGCTCTTGCAATCGTCAGACAAACTAATTAATTTTTTTAAAAATTGGTTATATGTAGGGTTGCGTATATTCGTGTATTTTTGTGGAAGTGGGGGTAAATCTATCGTCATGACAGACGCAGACCTATATATATATATATATATATATATATATATATATATACAGGTAAGAATTGCTATTATTTTATTTAAGGCTGTATTGTTAATCTTTATTTTCAAATCGGTTATTAGCTTGTTTTATTTTATTTTTTGTGGTTGTGTATATTTAAATAGTAGAAATTCTAATTTGTAATGCTTGTTAGTTTTTACGTGGTGGTATTAATTTTACTGCGGAAGAGAGGAGTAATTTACGTTAATGATGATTGCGGACTAATACGGCAGTAGTAATATTTGATGATAATAACAGTTGTGGTAGCAAATAGTTATTGTAAAACGGTAGTAGCGATTAGTAATGGTGGTGGAATGATAATAACAATAAATGCAATTATTATGGTGGTAGTTTGAACTGGAGAATAATTGATAGGATTATGGGATCAGCGGTTCCTTTTTTTTATCCGTTTGGTATAAATTGTGATATTAGGTATTTATTTTCATGTCTGCATTTGGAAATTATTTCTGATCTTGTGTTTCGTAAGTTCTTTTGTGGGGTATGAGATATAATTGCTACTTTTTCATGTAGGCAAAGCAGGCATTTTTTAGTAATGTTGTTGGAGGCAGGTGCTTTTTTCAGTATTTTCCAGCTAATAACCGATTTTAAAATAAAAATTAACAATACAGCCTTAAATAAAATAATAGCAATTCTTAGCTATCATAGTTTCACACAGAACCCATCATAAGTACATATGTACGTACGAGAAATCGACAACTGTCCGCGCGTTGACATCGCTACACTATTTGAAGACACCAACCGAATGCGTATGTATGTGCGCAACGGCACACATATACATACATATACGGAGCCCCGTACGATTGGCATATATATGTTTATGCAAGCTCCAGTGGGCGAACGCGTGTGTGTGTTTTTGCGCGTTAATGTGTCTACAAATGTATATATATATGTCTGCGTCTATCATGACGACAGATTTCCCCCACTTCCACAAAAAAAATGAACATAAATTTGAGATAATTTCAGATATATTTAATAAGGATATGCCACCATAGAATTTTCTATTTGTCCTTTATATATATATATATATATATATATATATATATATATATATATATATAACGTAGAATACTTGGTATATAAGTCCGGTACATTCCAATAGAGACGAACTCTATGTTCAATTTATTTATTTAATTTAACAGAGTAATATAATTTACAAAAAAATTAGATATTCTACATTTTCATGGGTAATACGTATTTCACAGCAAAAAGCTGCTCGTCAGACCCAAAAGATACATGCGTTAATAACATTCAAAATAATCCCGAAAAATAGTTACACACAGACACTCACGTGCCCGTGTCTAGAATAGACATTTGTAACGCTAATCTACAAGAAACAATTCCTCACTCATTCAAAAAACCCAAAGTGAGAACGACAAAGAAAATATAGACAATTGAAAAATGAAAAGAAAAGCAAGACAAAAAAAAGAAAAGGAAAAAGAATGAACAGTGTAAAGAGAAAATTGCTAACGTCTTAACAATATATATGTAAGACTCATAGACAGTAGTGTTTCAATGTTTTGAAACAGAAAGTCAGACATGACAAAACTTTTAAAACAGAAAAAAGAGAAAAAGATAAAAGGAAAAGAAAAAAGAAAACTGAAAGAAAAGTGAGAAGAGAGAGAAAAGAGAAACAGTAATACAATAGAAAGATATAGACATGTAGTGGTGTGTCCAATATACTTAATCATGAACGTGGATTGATCGGGATTTTTCTTCCTTACGTTTTGTGTCCCTTCAGGGTGTAAGTGTTCATGGGCAACCACTCATCCCTATCCCTTGTCAAGTACGTCTCGCACTGTTTTCCTCTCTGTCCGCTCCGTGAATATTAGATTCGCCATCCCCTTCTTCTTCATGACGTGTCCCAAGAACATCAGTTTTCTCTTCCTGATGTTAAGCAAAAGATTCCATTTTGTTTCAGTCCTCTGCAAAACCTTGTCATTGCTCATACCTTCGGTCGATAGTATCTTTAGAATTCTTCTGTAAATCCAGATGTCTACTGCTTTGAGAAGATCGTCCAGCTTTTTTTAATCAAAATGCAAACCGAATCAATATTAAATTTATTTGTCAGGAATCTAATCTTATAATAATTCTGTTTGTTCTTTCTTTAGTTAGTTACTTAGTTCCTCCGTCTGTTACGCCACTGAAAAAAGATAACACACTTACTCTCTACACGAGCTTTTCTTTCCCCTCTATCATTTTATAATCTATAAACGCTACTCTCCTCAGCCTTTCTCTCATCTTTGCCAAACGGGAGGGTAGTAGAAAGTGAGAGAGTAGGAGAAGAGAGCCTATAGCATTACCCTAGCAATAGCAGCTTAAGCTGTTGGTTGTAGCAGTAATTCTGTGTGTATATGTGTGTGTACTGTACAATATAGTAAACATAGGTAGGTTTGTTGTCGTAATAACATTTCTGGCCTCCACAACCTTGGCCATTACTTAGTGGGTCTTTCCTGTTTACAAGAGACACAGGTGCAATGATTTTTCAGAAATAAAAAAAAACATTTTCTTTTTCAAAATCTCTCACAAAATAGGGTACAGTATTTTGGTTATGGTCTGTGCATATGTCGCTTAATATAATATAAGATTACAGTAAAGAAGCTTCTATGGACATTACTTTTATAGATATTTTAATAAAATTACACTCTGTGTTATCGTTATTTTATTATCCAATACCTTTTATGTTTGAAGACGTTACTATCATTTGTAGTATGACAAAGTAAAATTATTCCAGGAAATCATAATTATCCTTCCGTGGAAATTCCACGGTTTCTGCTAGTCCTCATTATTACCGATGACCAAAACTCATAATGCAATTAATTCTTTTATTCTTTGTTGAAAAATATCTGCAAGTTTCCAAACTTGAAAAGAATGTAGGATTTCATTTCTTTCCTGTTTCACACTAATCAGTGTCTGTCATAAAGGCAGAGAATTGCTAATATTCGTTCGTTCCAAAAGTAAGGTTTTTTTTTTTTTTTCAAAAATCGTATAAAATCCCGCTGGTATAAAATTATTCTATAATCATCAAGTTGTAAACAAATTTTTCCAGAAGAAGGATATGCCACCATAGAATTTTCTATTTGTCCTTTATATATATATATATATATATATATATATATATATATATATAACGTAGAATACTTGGTATATAAGTCCGGTACATTCCAATAGAGACGAACTCTATGTTCAATTTATTTATTTAATTTAACAGAGTAATATAATTTACAAAAAAATTAGATATTCTACATTTTCATGGGTAATACGTATTTCACAGCAAAAAGCTGCTCGTCAGACCCAAAAGATACATGCGTTAATAACATTCAAAATAATCCCGAAAAATAGTTACACACAGACACTCACGTGCCCGTGTCTAGAATAGACATTTGTAACGCTAATCTACAAGAAACAATTCCTCACTCATTCAAAAAACCCAAAGTGAGAACGACAAAGAAAATATAGACAATTGAAAAATGAAAAGAAAAGCAAGACAAAAAAAAGAAAAGGAAAAAGAATGAACAGTGTAAAGAGAAAATTGCTAACGTCTTAACAATATATATGTAAGACTCATAGACAGTAGTGTTTCAATGTTTTGAAACAGAAAGTCAGACATGACAAAACTTTTAAAACAGAAAAAAAGAGAAAAAGATAAAAGGAAAAGAAAAAAGAAAACTGAAAGAAAAGTGAGAAGAGAGAGAAAAGAGAAACAGTAATACAATAGAAAGATATAGACATGTAGTGGTGTGTCCAATATACTTAATCATGAACGTGGATTGATCGGGATTTTTCTTCCTTACGTTTTGTGTCCCTTCAGGGTGTAAGTGTTCATGGGCAACCACTCATCCCTATCCCTTGTCAAGTACGTCTCGCACTGTTTTCCTCTCTGTCCGCTCCGTGAATATTAGATTCGCCATCCCCTTCTTCTTCATGACGTGTCCCAAGAACATCAGTTTTCTCTTCCTGATGTTAAGCAAAAGATTCCATTTTGTTTCAGTCCTCTGCAAAACCTTGTCATTGCTCATACCTTCGGTCGATAGTATCTTTAGAATTCTTCTGTAAATCCAGATGTCTACTGCTTTGAGAAGATCGTCCAGCTTTTTTTAATCAAAATGCAAACCGAATCAATATTAAATTTATTTGTCAGGAATCTAATCTTATAATAATTCTGTTTGTTCTTTCTTTAGTTAGTTACTTAGTTCCTCCGTCTGTTACGCCACTGAAAAAAGATAACACACTTACTCTCTACACGAGCTTTTCTTTCCCCTCTATCATTTTATAATCTATAAACGCTACTCTCCTCAGCCTTTCTCTCATCTTTGCCAAACGGGAGGGTAGTAGAAAGTGAGAGAGTAGGAGAAGAGAGCCTATAGCATTACCCTAGCAATAGCAGCTTAAGCTGTTGGTTGTAGCAGTAATTCTGTGTGTATATGTGTGTGTACTGTACAATATAGTAAACATAGGTAGGTTTGTTGTCGTATTAACATTTCTGGCCTCCACAACCTTGGCCATTACTTAGTGGGTCTTTCCTGTTTACAAGAGACACAGGTGCAATGATTTTTCAGAAATAAAAAAAAACATTTTCTTTTTCAAAATCTCTCACAAAATAGGGTACAGTATTTTGGTTATGGTCTGTGCATATGTCGCTTAATATAATATAAGATTACAGTAAAGAAGCTTCTATGGACATTACTTTTATAGATATTTTAATAAAATTACACTCTGTGTTATCGTTATTTTATTATCCAATACCTTTTATGTTTGAAGACGTTACTATCATTTGTAGTATGACAAAGTAAAATTATTCCAGGAAATCATAATTATCCTTCCGTGGAAATTCCACGGTTTCTGCTAGTCCTCATTATTACCGATGACCAAAACTCATAATGCAATTAATTCTTTTATTCTTTGTTGAAAAATATCTGCAAGTTTCCAAACTTGAAAAGAATGTAGGATTTCATTTCTTTCCTGTTTCACACTAATCAGTGTCTGTCATAAAGGCAGAGAATTGCTAATATTCGTTCGTTCCAAAAGTAAGGTTTTTTTTTTTTTTCAAAAATCGTATAAAATCCCACTGGTATAAAATTATTCTATAATCATCAAGTTGTAAACAAATTTTTCCAGAAGAAGGCTCCATGACTTGAGTAACTCAGTCAGGTAAGTGCCATACGTGATGTACGCTTGGGCGATCATGTCTCAAAAGAGACATAACGGACTGGTCAGAAGATTGTCCCGCAGTATTACTTTCTTCTATAGACTGGTTGCCAACCAAGGCTATAGAAACAATTTGTCCTGTCATTTTACTCATAGCTGGAGGGAGAAATAAATTATATTACATTATTATATTAAGCATAATTAATGAGGGATCAGTTTATTATTACATAACAAGAGAAAAACGATCCCACAATTTTTGCCCAGTGGTAGTTTTAATTATGTTTCCAACTGTTCAGTCAGTCAGTTAAAAGCCATACGTGATTCACGCTTTAGGCGACCATGTCACGAAAGAGACATGACTGACTGGGCAGAAGATTACGCCGCAGTAGGTTGCCATTGTTTTCTGCGGTAGACTGGTTGCCAGCCAAGGCTATAGAACCCAATCTGTCCTGCCATTTAACTCGTAGCTGGAGGAAGAAAAGATAGATTATATTGCAATATTATATAAAGTATAATTAGTGGGGGATCAGTTTATTACTTCATAACACTACAAAACCGATACCCCACTTTACGAACAGTAGAAATTTTTATTATGTTTCCAACTATTATATTCAGTCAGTCATGCCATGCCATGCGTGATACGCGCTTGGACGATCATGTCCCGAAAGTGACATGACTGACTACGCAGAAGATTTTCTTGTAGTAGTTTGCCATTACTTTCTGCGATAGACTGGTTGCCAGCCAAGGCTATAAAACGCAGTCTGTTTTATTCTTTAACCCATGACTGGAGGGAAGGGACGGATTAATACCTTTCCCAAGGGTATTTGCGCGTAAGTGAATGCAAGGAATTCAACTGGAATTCGAACTCAGCACACTGATTTGTTGTTCTAGGTCGATATCCACTGCACCACAATGTAATCCTTTGAGCTACTATTTGACCTTAAGCTTAACCCAGACCCCAGTAAAACATGCAATCCATCGCCCTATTAAGTACCTGACACTTCCTGCACTCTTCTACCTTTACATGAGTCGGAGTGGTCCTGGGCAGGAAGATAAACTGCATCCGGCAGCAAGGCCTGTTATAGTGAGAACCTGAGCATGACGGTAAACTACATCCTGCAACAAGGCCTCTGATTGGGAGATTGGGAGGAGCATGAAACCACCTCTTAATTGCTCTTGTTCCCAAAACAATTAACCACATTTTACAGCCTGATGATTGCATTGTTTCAAATAGAATTATCAATTACAGTAGCCGTGTTATCACAGCTGTCATCACCTTATCAAAGGCGACAATGGATGATTTTCAGTGTCCTGCCAAAATTATGGAAAACGAATTTGGTATAAATCTTATTCATACAAATCATTTTTTTATTATTTTTAACTCTGTTAAAATTACAAATTTAACACAGTTTTCAGCAATTATTCAATATTTTATGGAATTTTAGTTAGTTTCGCTTTGAAGGCTTACGTTTGACGATGTTTTATGAAACGTTGTGAATATGACAACAAAGGTGAGGACAACAATCTGAACAATGTAAATACTGCAAATAATTACAATACCTCATCCCATAACTATAGGCAGATCTTAAAGAAGTTCGAAGCGAGCAACAGCCGAAACATTTTGATTATGGCAACAAAGATGAGGACAACAATCCGAACAATGTAGACAGTGTAAATAATTACAGTACCTCATCTAAGAAATATAGTCAGATCCTGATGAAGGCCGAAGCGTACAACAGCAGAAATGTTGTGATTATTGCAACATAGATGAGGAAAACAGTTCAAACAATGTAATCAGTGTAAATAATTACATTACCTCATCTTAGAAATATCTTAAAGAAGGCGTAGAGTACAACGGCCGAAACATTGTGATTATGATGAGAACAACAGTCCGAACAATGTAAATAGTGTAAATAATTACCTTCATGTCTAAGACCCACTAAGTCACATTTTTGTCCGCCAATCCTAACCTTCCCCGCTTTGACCCACCATGCGACGCACATTTTGGTCCGCCAGTCCTAACCTTCACGGCTAAAACCCACCATGCGACGCACATTTTGGTCCGCCAGTCCTAACCTTCACGGTTAAAACCCACCATGCGACGCACATTTTGGTCTGCCAATCCGAACCTTTAGGTCTAAAACTCATCATGTCACGCACATTTTAGTCCCCCAGTCTAAACCTTCAGTTCTAACACTAACTTTGCCACTCACATTTTAGCGTAACACACTCTTTGCCCTCGTATTTTATTGTTGAAGCAGAAGTTCTACACCTCTCTTTTGTAGAACTTAATCCTGTGTGGGTTCTTCCCCGGTTATTAGAATCTTAACAGGTTGATGTTTAGAATAAACCGCTATCTCACACAAATCCTATATTTAAACTGCGTCATTACTCTGTAACTCTATTCCTCGAGTGGCTCTCGAGTCTTGTAGAATGTAAAGCCAACTGTTCAAAAAAGTGCTAATACTTAATCATGTCTGCAGTCTTTGAAATAAGACATTATTTTTCGTTCTCAGAAAATCTCCTGAGCGACGAGAATCTTTTCAGAAGAGAGGAAGTTAGCCTGGATTCTAGAATTCACTGGTAGAAATGGAAGAATTTAAATTGGTTTCGCAAAGTGCAAAGATATTTGGCGACCGTTCCAAGAAAAAAAGATTTTACGCAACGTAAGTTGGAATGGACACAGCGGCGAATCTTGGAGAAAGAATAGATGAAAGCGGGGGGGATTTCTTTACTGTTTTTTTTTTTTTTTTGTATTTCTTTTTATTGCTTTTGTCACAAGAAGATTTGTTTTGAGAAAAACAAGAAAAAAAAGCCAAGATAATTATCACGATGTGTCGTCAATGGCAATACAAACTAGCTAGAACGTGGCTGAGACGAGAACGTAATGCGGCCTCAGGGATGTCCCCAAGAAAATACGTAATGGGACACGAACCCATGACACTACACATATCTCGATATTATGCGACCATTGATCAGAACACACACACACACACACACACACACACACACACACACACATATATATATATATATATATATATATATATATATATACAAGAAATCTAGAAGCGAGCCACCACCTACCGCGGTTTCACACTACGGTTCTTCAGGGTAGATTTCTTGTATTCTCGCTCTACTTTCGTATTTTCGTATCAAGCACTTTATTGTTAAGGTTTCCTCTTGTTTTTTTTTTTTCTTTCTAACGGGCACTAGACGTATTGTTCTTGTGCGCTGTTTGTTTCGTTTTTTTTTTTTTTCTCCTCCAATTATTTAACCCACGAAATAGTTCTCGCCGGGTTACAAGACGGTTTAAATTACTGTTAAGTTAGCACTATTTTCGGAAGTTTTTATTATTATTAGTGTTGCCTTACTGTGATTAGATTCATTACTATATATATATATATATATATATATATATATATATATATATATATCCCTTGATAATGGCTAGGGGTATAGCCGAAAGCGCTCGGAAAAACAAAACATTTGGACAATTCCTATATAATTTGTGTTCTGAAAAGAAAAATTAATGAAAACACAAAAATGATAGAAAAATCTTAATAATGATACCTTGCCTGTCATTTTCAATGACAACTATATATATATTTACGCTCTCACACCCTGATTGAGCACTCTGGAAGAATGGGAGACTTTGAAAACAGTAGCTACTCCGGCATATATGCATCACTCATTCAATAATGAATTAGAGCACTCTGGCTATTGGGCGTGTATAATGATATACGCGCTAAAAAGTCTGCTTTCTTCCACCGAACGCTCGTAGTCCAGACGTAGAATCGCCGACTGACGCCAATTCGGTCGGGTTTCAATCCTGGGTAAAAAAGTAATCGGAGTCTAACCGTACTGATGAGCTGTGATACAGCGAAACAGATCTCTCTGCGGATGACTATAGTATATATCTATATCTATATATATATATATATATATATATATATATATATATGTCAGATTAAATAAATTGCAAGCAATATGTTTGCTCATTTTTAGTAAAATCCGTGCATTCTCTCGGATAATCTTTCGCGTATTGCAATATAAGAAAAAAATCTCAACAATAATTAAACGCGTATAAATCCAGAATTTATTTCGACGGCGTAAAAAGAAATTACAACTGTATTTACCCACCTTCCCACGTAAGGCGAGATGTGACACAATGTCTTTTTAATGTGGGTCTTCCCGGCCATAAAGCCAGGCCAAAAATATCTGTCTATCTTTCCCCAGTCGTGATTCTACCCTTCGGCGAAGGCAGAGAGCGCTCTCCACCCGAAGGCAGAGAGCTGACAGTGTCATAAAAGCAGAAGCAAATGCCAATTGCAACAAGAAAAAAAAAAAAAGAAATTAAAACTGCCTCGTTCAGACGGTTGAAAAATAAATAAATGTTAATTTTACTGAGAATATTTGAAAGAAACGGGTTTAACAGATGAAGTTAACATTTTATTACAAAAACAAATTTCGTGTGTCTAAATATTAACTCCCAAAAATAGTTTTGCGTATGTGTGATTCGATGTATATAATCTTTGTCCCGTGTGTCTTCGTTGTGTATATGTATGATTTGATGTCTGTATTCTGTTATGGTGCCCTTCTACGTAGAATGGACTCTTCCTCTTGCTATAAAGAATAACCTGCGTTATTCCGGGGACACAACTGTGAGGAAGTCAAGAGACAATCGAGACGCAGCGTATCTATACCGTTCAGACTTACACTCCTATTTTGCTGATTACTAACACTGATTATTGTATATATTGTTTAAATAGACTGTTTAAAACTACCTTCTTGTTTCCGTGTCTTACTTCCCGGCCTAACCGATTACAACATATTCTTAACTTATATACGGTTTTAAACGATACAATGATCACTTACCGGGAGAAAACCGTTTTTTTTTTTTTGTATTCTGAGTGAAATAAACATTTACTTTGTTTTCCAACGGTCTGAACGAGGTAGTTGCCATCTTTTTTTTTTTTTTTTTTTTTTCACACTGTCGAAGTAAATTCTGGATTGATAACCGTTTAATTATGTGCTGATTTTATTCCCAATACATATATATATATATATATATATATATATATATATATATATATATATACTAGGTTATATATATATATATATACATATATATATATATATATATATGTACTATATGTATATATATATGTACTATATATATATATATGTACTATGTTATATCTATATATATATATATAGATATAACATAGTACACTTAGTATGTAATCTAGGTAAATTCCAAAAGAGACGAACTCAAGAGGAATCAATGTTAAGTTCATTTATTTAATTTAACAGAGTAATATACTTTATAAAAGATTTTCGATTATTACAATGGGTAATACATATTTCACCTCTTTGATATTATTATCGCGGCTCGTCAGACCCGAAGCGCGATAATAACATCAAAGAGGTGAAATATGTATGATGCATAGTAATAATAAAAAATCTTTTATAATATATATATATATATATATATATATATATATATATATATATATATATATATATTACAGAAAATTCCGAAGATTAACGAAATGGTATAACGACCAACACATAGCAATCTTTGAAATTATTTGTTTGAACATTATTTTTAATCAATATTCTTATTTGAGTAGATAATCTGTTTTTTAATCAAACAGTATATTTATTTCTACCGGCCTGATTATTTACGACAATTTTTTTATTACGAAAATGTGTATCATTCGGCAGGATTCGAACCTGCAACCCCTATCCCCATAAAGAAAGCCATCAATTGATCCTTTGCGTCTTCGACCTCTCGTCAACGAATGGCCACCAGTCTATTACGAGGTTTTAATCAAGCCTATATAACAATTTTTGATTCATCGCAACAACCATATCTGCTTTGGAATGTATCGTAATTTCAACAAATGTAAACATGTTACGGAAATTAACGAAGATTAACGAAACTTGGTTATAAACAACCGACAATTTGAAACGATTTGTTTGAACTTTATTTTTGATCAATACTCGACCTGATTATTTACAAAAGATGTTTTTACGAAAATGTGTGTCAATCGGTTCGAATCCAGCCGAATGACACATTTGTGCACAAAAAATTGTCGTAAACAATCAGGCCGCTAGAAATAAATATAGTGTTTGATTAAAAAACAGATTATCTACTCAAATATGAGAATCAATTAAAAATAATGTTCAAAGAAATAATTTCAATAAGTCAATATATATATATATATATATATATATATATATATATATATGAAATGATTTATTTGAACATTATTTTCGATCGATACTCATACTTAAGTAGATATTCTGTTTTTAATTAAACAGTATTATATATTTATATCTACTAGCCTGATTATTTACGATAAATTTCTATTACGAAAATGTGTGTCATTCGGCAGGATTCGAACCTGCGACCCCTATCCACATAGGGGAAGCTACCATTTGAGTATTGATAAAAAATAATGTTCAAACAAATCGTTTCAAATTGTCGGTTGTTTATAACCAAGTTTCGTTAAACTTCGTTAATTTCCGTAATATATATATATATATATATATATATATATATATATATGTGTGTGTGTGTGTGTGTGTGTGTGTGTGTGTGTGTGTGTGTGTGTGTGTGTGTATCAGAATCTGACTACCGGGAACACCGGGCGCGGGCCCGGGGCGATCCGTGCAATCATATTGAAAATCTGGGCAAGGAAAAAAGTCTTTGTCAGAAATCAAACTAAACAATTCACGAAGAAAGAAAGAAAGAAAGAAAGAAAGAAAGAAAGAAAAAAAGAAAGAAAGAAAAACGAAAGAAAGAAAGAAAGAAAGAAAAAGAAAGAAAGAAAGAAAGAAAAAAAAAGAAAGAAAGAAAAACGAAGAAAACATCCGAATGAACGCAGTAAAAATCTGTTTATTAATTTTGGGAGAAAAGACTGGTTATACTCAGAAAGTCCGCACCTGTCCTGCTTTCGTTCACGTTATGTGCCTAATTTCCATTGGAATAGTAAAAACATCCGAAAAAATCATAGTTTCTGGAAACGGATGACACTAATGACGTCATCACATTGTCAACTAATAAATCCGGGCAATTTTCTCTATGTCCGGTGTTTTTAATCATCAGCTACGGCCCTGTATATATATATATATATATATATATATATATATATATATATATATATATATATAATTATTAAACAGTTATTGATGAGAGTCAAATTAAACCAGTAAACAGCTGTATTATAATATCCTTTTGTAAAAAATGTAATATAAATTTGAATTTAAAAAATTATCAATATTTAAGATGCGGAGCTTTTAAATATTAAAATTAGGAAGAACAGCAGATTACGTTCCCATGATTTCAAACTTTTCGGTATATATATATATATATATATATATATATGTGTGTGTGTGTGTGTGTGTGTGTGTGTGTGTGTGTGTGTCAGATAGAGATATAGTTTGAAGGTATAATATATTTATGGATGAGTACTTAATATAATAAAACGAGCGCATGTAAATATGAAGGTAGACTCTGAAGTCAACGCCAAACACCGACAGTAGGTTTCATGCTTAAACGCAGTCTGCAGATTTCAAGGATAAAATAGACTGTCACCTTATGGTGTTGAACTCAATGTCTATATATTTATATATATATATTACAAAGTTTTACGGAAACTTACGAAATTAGCATTCTTCTTCTTCTGTGTGCCTTATCCTTTAAGGACGTAGGCGATCATGGCCTTCCACGTCTCCCTATTTCTGGTGGCTCCTCGCACGCTTTCTCCTGTTGCACCAATCAACCCTCGTACCGTCATCTACCTGATCAGGTGCTTCAAGTATGTTATCCGCTGCTTTCCCCTCTCTCTTTTTCCCTCTATCTGGCCTGTTAGTATCAGTTTCTCCAAGCCCTCCTTCCTCATTCCATGTCCCAGGAACTTCAGCTTTATCTTCCTGATGCTCAGTATTAATTTCCTTTTCGTTTCCATCCTTTCTAAAAGCTCATCATTGCTCACATGATGGGTCCATGATATCCGCAGCATCTGTAGAACCATATTTCAGCTGCTTCAAGTTTTTCATTCATCTTTGATATTGTCCAGCATTCACTGCCATATTGAAGAACTGACATCACATAGCAATCTAGTACTTTCTTCTTTGCTTTTAGTGAAAGTTTCCTCTCTCTTAATACTTTACTTAGCTTCTGGAACACGTCCCTCACCATGCCATTCGCCTTCGGATCTCTGTGACGCACATTTCGTTCTCTGTTAGAATTCTGAATTTTAAAGGCTAAATAAGTCCTTAAATCACTAGCAGTATAGCCCGGCGTTGCTCGGGTGTAATGAAAGCTTTAAAACTAATCCATTGTTCTGGAGCTTAGACTCTTTGAACGTTGGCACGAAAGACTAAAAAGCAATAGTTGTTTCCAGTTGAAGCGAAACCGTAGACTGAAAGAAAAAAGAATGGATGTAAGTCAAATTTTGAAGTTTGGTGAGAATCGGATAAAAATTGTGGATTTGTATAAAGGACATACAGACAGATAAACAGACACACACACAAACATCTTGCCTTTTATATATATATATATATATTATCGATTTTCTGCACTATTGTAAGAACTGCAACATTGAAATTTCTGAATATCGTTTCTTATGTCTGTGTCTAAATTTGATTAAAATCAGAGCACTCCTTCTATAACCCGATTTTTTCGATTATCGATTTTCGATATTTATCGGGGGTACCTCGACACAAAACTTAGCTAAGAACACTTGCAGACGCTTATAGTGCAACTGTGTAAATTTTCAAAAAAATCGGTTCAGCCGTTTCGGAGTCTATAGGTAACGGACACGCAGACACAGATACACACACACACACGATGTTCCATTTATAAAATAAGTTTATATATATATATATATATATAGTGTATCGAGGCAGCAGATAATTTTCTAAACATATACTGTTAAATATAAAAGACAATGAATGTCTATAATGTTTAATCATAAGCCGTCCTAAACATCGTACTTTGGCTTTAATTTCAGTTGAAAATAAAGACAAAAATTCTCCTACATTTGGATTATTTTTTATTAAGTTGGTTCTAGGCTTAGCGGAGCTTTATGTCAACACAAGATAAAATCGTCGCTGATGGTGGATGTTTTTGTGTTAACGTCCGTGTAACCTCTCTGAAGAAGGCTCATGTGAGCCGAAAGCTTAGAACCAACTTAATAAAAAATTATTCAAATGTTGGAGAATTTTTTTCTTTATTTTCCATTGAAATTAAACATATTGAACGAACCATACACAAAGCGGGCGGTAGAAAAGTCGAAAGAGATTTTTGCAAATATAAAATTCGCAACATCAAGTATCAGCTGACAACTTTTGTGCGACGGTCAGAAAAATTTGCGAGTAGAAAACGCTGCAAATATTTACCACTTCAGTTGAGTGGCTGACTGATATTTCACTTAAAACAATTTATTTGTTTTTTGCCTTTTACGAAAAATATTATTTGGTCTTTCCGTTTTAGATAAAAAAAAACGTTTCACCATGGTGACCCCATCTTGTTGGAAACAATGAACACCATTGTAATAATTTAGCCCATACACTGACCTATTCAACCTAATTTTCACCTACGTTTGATCCACCATATATATATATATATATATATATATATATATATATATATGTATATGGGTATTTAGGCAGCAAATCTTCTTTTAGGCATGTCAAATTAAATTAATTGCAAACATTACGTTTGTTTAATTTTCATAAAAGCCGTTCATACTCACGGATAATCTTTCGTGAATTATAATTGAAAAATGTTAGCAATGCAGTCACTTTTACATTTGATTATATTGTCCTTTTCTCAATGTTCCTAAGTACTTTCAATCTCCTTTTAAGATGATCTTCAGGGATGTTTGGGTAGAAAGCTCCGTTTATCTTAAACAGTTTTTTCTATCGAGAATTTTCTAGTGACATCTTTTTGATAAATGGCATTGTTTAATAAGTGTGGTATTTTATTAATATTGTTCTTTTTACATACACACTCGATTTGTATTTTACACACACACACGGATATATATATATATATATATATATATATATATATATATATATATATAAGTAGTACAGTACACTATATCTAAAAATGAGCCAACACCGACCGCGGTTTCACACAACGGATCGTCAGGGCCAGGCTAACAATTTAGATAAAAAACGGCAAATATATAGAGCACAAAAAAAGAAACCAGTTAAATCAGGGTAAAACAACCTTTATTACAAACCAACAAAAAAAAACAATTTTAGTAAGCAATTTTTTTATATGTTTGCATCTATTAAGGATTTCGGTGTGTGTGTGTGTGTGTGTGTGTGTGTGTGTGTGTGTGTGTGTGTGTGTGTGTGTGTGTGTGTGTGTGTGTGTATACTACTTCACTACTGTTTATATTTAATATTACAGTTTTAGAGGTATGCTGCATAGATATTATCCTATGAGACATCTGGCTGATAGAATAATATTTACCTAGCATCCTTACATAAAAATATTTTCTCGCATATAGTTCTGCTTGTCTCACTCTTCGTTAGTGTTGTGGGGTTCTCCCTTTTCATTTTGCCCTAGTGGGAAGGCAAATAAATACCAGGACGCCGTCTTTTCTCGCGGTAGTTCCTTTGACACTGTCAGCTCTCTGCCTTCGAGCGGAGAGCATTAACCTAGTCGTGGCTCCACCGATGGGTAGAGTCACGACTGGGCAAAATTAGACAGATATTTTTTGATTGGGCTATATGGCCCGGAGAACCCACATTTAAAAAGGCCTTGTGCCGCATTTTGCCCTGGTGGGAGGGGAAATAAATACCAGGACGCCGCCTTTTCTCGCGGTAGCTCCTTGGACACTGTCATGAATCCAGTCGTGGCTCCGCCGAAGGCTAGAGTTACAACTGGGCAAAATTTGATAGAAATCTTTGACTGGTTCGGAGGACCCACATTTAAAAAGGCCTTGTGCCACATCTTGCTCTAGTGGTGGTGGTGGTGGGGGTAAATAAATGCCGAATACCGCATTTTCACGGCGAGTTAACCGGAAAATACGAGAGTCCAGAGAGAGATTAGCAGTCAGTACAGAGCAGTTCATAGTAGCTCTGTGCTCCACTCATCGAGAAGATTATTACGCAGTACCCGTCAGCTTCCGACCCGGACATACTCAATACACTACGGCTTCACTTCCAGAGACTTGTACATATGCTTTTTACTTACCCGTATTCCTGGAATATCAATCTTCATTCAAATCTGTATCTTTACGTTAATACACTTATTTTCTATCTAAATTACTGGCCGTTGTTCATTTATTTTTGCGGACCTCATTTCCGGGATACACAACAACTAGTATCTCGGTACACACGACCGTGACGCTCTGCCAATACTTTATATATTACGGACTTACCTGTTTTGATCGCGTGAAAAGACAAAAAAACGTATCAGAGACGCTACTTGGTTTCCAGAAAATAAAAAAAAGTAGAAGTGTTTAAAGTCTACTTCTAATACCTCTAAATAATAGACTGTTCTCTTTTAATCACGAAAGAGAAAATGGAATCATTTAGGAACTCTCTAATTATATCGATCCGAGTATAGAGTTATGGGAAATGATTAATTTCTCCAACACTATATTTTTAGGCAACACAAATGAATTACGAAACTTCCTTTTAAAAAACAACAACAAAGAATGGTTTATTCTCTTAGTAGGCGTGCAAGAGTGATAGTGTCTAAGTGTCCATTTGGTTCGCTGGTCAGTAGGCTGGTACTTGGTTTGTAGGAAGAGTGTACAAAGCTAGCGGCAGCGTCTTCTTCAGCGAAAGGGTTCCAAGGGGAATCAGTGGCAGCGATGTGAGAGAGACGTCTGTTTTTTCTCGCTGGCTCATGGCTCTCTGCCTTTTGTCCGTTCTACCAAAATGGACTAGGAAAATAGTTCTAGAGAGGAAGAAGGATTTAATGCGCTCTGCCAGTTGATTGGTCAGTGAGTGACCGAATCTCCCGTCGGGGGCACTGATTCGCGAAAAGAAATAGATCTGTGGCTGCTACACGAGTAACCTAGAGAGCGAGCAGTAATTTAGCAGTACTAAGAATACGAACTAGACGAGATATCTCTAACTGGTCAGTACTAAAAATAAGAACTAGGCGAGATATCTCTAACTGGTCAGTACTAAAAATAAGAACTAGGCGAGATATCTCTAACTGGTCAGTACTAAAAATACGAACTAGACGAGATATCTCTAACTGGTCAGTACTAAAAATAAGAACTAGGCGAGATATCTCTAACTGGTCAGTACTAAAAATACGAAATAGACGAGATATCTCTAACTGATCAGTACTAAAAATACGAACTAGGCGAGATATCTCTAACTGATCAGTACTAAAAATACGAATTAGACGAGATATCTCTAACTGGTCAGTACTAAAAATAAGAACTAGGCGAGATATCTCTAACTGGTCAGTACTAAAAATACGAAGTGGCGAGATATCTCTAACTGGTCAGTACTAAAAATACGAACTAGGCGAGATATCTCTAACTGATCAGTACTAAAAATAAGAACTAGGCGAGATATCTCTAACTGATCAGTAGTAAAAATAAGAACTAGGCGAGATATCTCTAACTGGTCAGTACTAAAAATAAGAACTAGGCGAGATATCTCTAACTGGTCAGTACTAAAAATAACAACTAGGCGAGATATCTCTAACTGGTCAGTACTAAAAATAAGAACTAGGCGAGATATCTCTAACTGGTCAGTACTAAAAACAAGAACTAGGCGAGATATCTCTAACTGGTCAGTACTAAAAATAACAACTAGGCGAGATATCTCTAACTGGTCAGTACTAAAAATAAGAACTAGGCGAGATATCTCTAACTGGTCAGTACTAAAATAAGAACTAGGCGAGATATCTCTAACTGGTCAGTACTAAAAATAAGAACTAGGCGAGATATCTCTAACTGGTCAGTACTAAAATAAGAACTAGGCGAGATATCTCTAACTGGTCAGTACTAAAAATAAGAACTAGGCGAGATATCTCTAACTGGTCAGTACTAAAAATAAGAACTAGGCGAGATATCTCTAACTGGTCAGTACTAAAATAAGAACTAGGCGAGATATCTCTAACTGGTCAGTACTAAAAATAAGAACTAGGCGAGATATCTCTAACTGGTCAGTACTAAAAATAAGAACTAGGCGAGATATCTCTAACTGGTCGTACTAAAAGGAGAACTAGGCGAGATATCTTCTAACTGGTCAGTACTAAAAATAAGAACTAGGCGAGATATCTCTAACTGGTCAGTACTAAAAATAAGAACTAGGCGAGATATCTCTAACTGGTCAGTACTAAAAATACGAACTAGACGAGATATCTCTAACTGGTCAGTACTAAAAAATAAGAACTAGGCGAGATATCTCTAACTGGTCAGTACTAAAAATAACAACTAGGCGAGATATCTCTAACTGTCAGTACTAAAAATAACAACTAGGCGAGATATCTCTAACTGGTCAGTACTAAAAATAAGAACTAGGCGAGATATCTCTAACTGGTCAGTACTAAAAAATACGAACTAGACGAGATATCTCTAACTGGTCAGTACTAAAAATAAGAACTAGGCGAGATATCTCTAACTGGTCAGTACTAAAATAAGAACTAGGCGAGATATCTCTAACTGGTCAGTACTTAAAAAATAAGAACTAGGCGAGATATCTCTAACTGGTCAGTACTAAAAATAAGAACTAGGCGAGATATCTCTAACTGGTCAGTACTAAAAATAAGAACTAGGCGAGATATCTCTAACTGGTCAGTACTAAAAATAAGAACTAGGCGAGATATCTCTAACTGGTCAGTACTAAAAATAAGAACTAGGCGAGATATCTCTAACTGGTCAGTACTAAAAATACGAACTAGACGAGATATCTCTAACTGGTCAGTACTAAAAATAAGAACTAGGCGAGATATCTCTAACTGGTCAGTACTAAAAATAAGAACTAGGCGAGATATCTCTAACTGGTCAGTACTAAAAATAAGAACTAGGCGAGATATCTCTAACTGGTCAGTACTAAAAATAACTAGGCGAGATATCTCTAACTGGTCAGTACTAAAAATACGAACTAGACGAGATATCTCTAACTGGTCAGTACTAAAATATGAACTAGGCGAGATATCTCTAACTGGTCAGTACTAAAAATAAGAACTAGGCGAGATATCTCTAACTGGTCAGTACTAAAAATAAGAACTAGGCGAGATATCTCTAACTGGTCAGTACTAAAAATAAGAACTAGGCGAGATATCTCTAACTGGTCAGTACTAAAAATAAGAACTAGGCGAGATATCTCTAACTGGTCATGAGCCAAAAATAAGAACTAGGCGAGATATCTCTAACTGGTCAGTACTAAAAATAAGAACTAGGCGAGATATCTCTAACTGGTCAGTACTAAAAATAAGAACTAGGCGAGATATCTCTAACTGGTCAGTACTAAAATAAGAACTAGGCGATATATCTCTAACTGGTCCGTACTAAAAATACGAACTAGGCGAGATATCTCTAGACATGGGCAGTTAAATGAGAATAGTCTACTACTGTAGATTAAATGAAGTGTACAGTTAAAAAAAATCCCTGAATATATAGATCCGAGTATCCTACAGTGTTGTGACTAAGTGAAAGTTTTAAGAAATAACAAATCGTGTTATATAAATATTGTATATTTCACAGTAAATACAACAGAACAGTATTACACTAGTGCGTGTGTCGGTTGTCCAGTGTTCAATCAATTTAACTGTTCCTCCAAAGCCTCCTTTCCTACTAATCTTAAATTCGGCAGAAGAGTCCAACATAGAATCTTTAGATGGAGAACACCACAACATACAGGGAGAGCAATTTCTTAGCTCTACTAAAAATATAAACAAGACGAGATATCCCGAGACATGAGCAGTGGAATAAGAACAGTCTATACCCCCGGGGATTAAATAAAAGGATCAGTTCGGAATTCCCTGTATATACCGTACTGGGTAACCTACCGGGTGAGCAATATCTGTGCAATAAGAAACATAAGAACTAGACGAGATATCCCTAAACATGGGCAGTGGAACGAGAACAGTCTATACCCCCGGAGATTAAATAAAAGGATCAGTTCGGAATTCCCTGTATATACCGTACTGGGTAACCTACCGGGTGAGCAATATCTGTGCAATAAGAAACATAAGAACTAGACGAGATATCCCTAAACATGGGCAGTGGAACGAGAACAGTCTATACCCCCGGAGATTAAATAAAAGGATCAGTTCGGAATTCCCTGTATATACCGTACTGGGTAACCTACCGGGTGAGCAATATCTGTGCAATAAGAAACATAAGAACTAGACGAGATATCCCTAAACATGGGCAGTGGAACGAGAACAGTCTATACCCCCGGAGATTAAATAAAAGGATCAGTTCGGAATTCCCTGTATATACCGTACTGGGTAACCTACCGGGTGAGCAATATCTGTGCAATAAGAAACATAAGAACTAGACGAGATATCCCTAAACATGGGCAGTGGAACGAGAACAGTCTATATCCCCGGGGATTAAATAAAAGGATCAGTTCGGAATTCCCTGTATATACCGTACTGGGTAACCTACAGGGTGAGCAATATCTGTGCAATAAGAAACATAAGAACTAGACGAGATATCCCTAAACATGGGCAGTGGAACGAGAACAGTCTATACCCCCGGAGATTAAATAAAAGGATCAGTTCAGAATTCCCTGTATATACCGTACTGGGTAACCTACCGGGTGAGCAATATCTGTGCAATAAGAAACATAAGAACTAGACGAGATATCCCTAAACATGGGCAGTGGAACGAGAACAGTCTATACACCCGGAGATTAAATAAAAGGATCAGTTCGGAATTCCCTGTATATACCGTACTGGGTAACCTACCGGGTGAGCAATATCTGTGCAATAAGAAACATAAGAACTAGACGAGATATCCCTAAACATGGGCAGTGGAACGAGAACAGTCTATACACCCGGGGATTAAATAAAAGGATCAGTTCGGAATTCCCTGTATATACCGTACTGGGTAACCTACAGGGTGAGCAATATCTGTGCAATAAGAAACATAAGAACTAGACGAGATATCCCTAAACATGGGCAGTGGAACGAGAACAGTCTATACCCCCGGAGATTAAATAAAAGGATCAGTTCAGAATTCCCTGTATATACCGTACTGGGTAACCTACAGGGTGAGCAATATCTGTGCAATAAGAAACATAAGAACTAGACGAGATATCCCTAAACATGGGCAGTGGAACGAGAACAGTCTATACCCCCGGAGATTAAATAAAAGGATCAGTTCGGAATTCCCTGTATATACCGTACTGGGTAACCTACAGGGTGAGCAATATCTGTGCAATAAGAAACATAAGAACTAGACGAGATATCCCTAAACATGGGCAGTGGAACGAGAACAGTCTATACCCCCGGAGATTAAATAAAAGGATCAGTTCGGAATTCCCTGTATATACCGTACTGGGTAACCTACAGGGTGAGCAATATCTGTGCAATAAGAAACATAAGAACTAGACGAGATATCCCTAAACATGGGCAGTGGAACGAGAACAGTCTATACCCCCGGAGATTAAATAAAAGGATCAGTTCGGAATTCCCTGTATATACCGTACTGGGTAACCTACAGGGTGAGCAATATCTTTGCAATAAGAAACATAAGAACTAGACGAGATATCCCTAAACATGGGCAGTGGAACGAGAACAGTCTATACTCCCGGAGATTAAATAAAAGGATCAGTTCGGAATTCCCTGTATATACCGTACTGGGTAACCTACAGGGTGAGCAATATCTGTGCAATAAGAAACATAAGAACTAGACGAGATATCCCTAAACATGGGCAGTGGAACGAGAACAGTCTATACCCCCGGAGATTAAATAAAAGGATCAGTTCGGAATTCCCTGTATATACCGTACTGGGTAACCTACAGGGTGAGCAATATCTGTGCAATAAGAAACATAAGAACTAGACGAGATATCCCTAAACATGGGCAGTGGAACGAGAACAGTCTATACCCCCGGAGATTAAATAAAAGGATCAGTTCGGAATTCCCTGTATATACCGTACTGGGTAACCTACAGGGTGAGCAATATCTGTGCAATAAGAAACATAAGAACTAGACGAGATATCCCTAAACATGGGCAGTGGAACGAGAACAGTCTATACCCCCGGAGATTAAATAAAAGGATCAGTTCGGAATTCCCTGTATATACCGTACTGGGTAACCTACAGGGTGAGCAATATCTGTGCAATAAGAAACATAAGAACTAGACGAGATATCCCTAAACATGGGCAGTGGAACGAGAACAGTCTATACCCCCGGAGATTAAAAAAATGGATCAGTTCGGAATTCCCTGTATATACCGTACTGGGTAACCTACAGGGTGAGCAATATCTGTGCAATAAGAAACATAAGAACTAGACGAGATATCCCTAAACATGGGCAGTGGAACGAGAACAGTCTATACCCCCGGGGATTAAATAAAAGGATCAGTTCGGAATTCCCTGTATATACCGTACTGGGTAACCTACAGGGTGAGCAATATCTGTGCAATAAGAAACATAAGAACTAGACGAGATATCCCTAAACATGGGCAGTGGAACGAGAACAGTCTATACCCCCGGAGATTAAATAAAAGGATCAGTTCGGAATTCCCTGTATATACCGTACTGGGTAACCTACAGGGTGAGCAATATCTGTGCAATAAGAAACATAAGAACTAGACGAGATATCCCTAAACATGGGCAGTGGAACGAGAACAGTCTATACCCCCGGAGATTAAATAAAAGGATCAGTTCGGAATTCCCTGTATATACAGTACTGGGTAACCTACAGGGTGAGCAATATCTGTGCAATAAGAAACATAAGAACTAGACGAGATATCCCTAAACATGGGCAGTGGAACGAGAACAGTCTATACCCCCGGAGATTAAATAAAAGGATCAGTTCGGAATTCCCTGTATATACCGTACTGGGTAACCTACCGGGTGAGCAATATCTGTGCAATAAGAAACATAAGAACTAGACGAGATATCCCTAAACATGGGCAGTGGAACGAGAACAGTCTATACCCCCGGAGATTAAATAAAAGGATCAGTTCGGAATTCCCTGTATATACCGTACTGGGTAACCTACCGGGTGAGCAATATCTGTGCAATAAGAAACATAAGAACTAGACGAGATATCCCTAAACATGGGCAGTGGAACGAGAACAGTCTATACCCCCGGAGATTAAATAAAAGGATCAGTTCGGAATTCCCTGTATATACCGTACTGGGTAACCTACAGGGTGAGCAATATCTGTGCAATAAGAAACATAAGAACTAGACGAGATATCCCTAAACATGGGCAGTGGAACGAGAACAGTCTATACCCCCGGAGATTAAATAAAAGGATCAGTTCGGAATTCCCTGTATATACCGTACTGGGTAACCTACCGGGTGAGCAATATCTGTGCAATAAGAAACATAAGAACTAGACGAGATATCCCTAAACATGGGCAGTGGAACGAGAACAGTCTATACCCCCGGAGATTAAATAAAAGGATCAGTTCGGAATTCCCTGTATATACCGTACTGGGTAACCTACCGGGTGAGCAATATCTGTGCAATAAGAAACATAAGAACTAGACGAGATATCCCTAAACATGGGCAGTGGAACGAGAACAGTCTATACCCCCGGAGATTAAATAAAAGGATCAGTTCGGAATTCCCTGTATATACCGTACTGGGTAACCTACCGGGTGAGCAATATCTGTGCAATAAGAAACATAAGAACTAGACGAGATATCCCTAAACATGGGCAGTGGAACGAGAACAGTCTATACCTCCGGAGATTAAATAAAAGGATCAGTTCGGAATTCCCTGTATATACCGTACTGGGTAACCTACCGGGTGAGCAATATCTGTGCAATAAGAAACATAAGAACTAGACGAGATATCCCTAAACATGGGCAGTGGAACGAGAACAGTCTATACCCCCGGAGATTAAATAAAAGGATCAGTTCGGAATTCCCTGTATATACCGTACTGGGTAACCTACAGGGTGAGCAATATCTGTGCAATAAGAAACATAAGAACTAGACGAGATATCCCTAAACATGGGCAGTGGAACGAGAACAGTCTATACCCCCGGAGATTAAATAAAAGGATCAGTTCGGAATTCCCTGTATATACCGTACTGGGTAACCTACCGGGTGAGCAATATCTGTGCAATAAGAAACATAAGAACTAGACGAGATATCCCTAAACATGGGCAGTGGAACGAGAACAGTCTATACCCCCGGAGATTAAATAAAAGGATCAGTTCGGAATTCCCTGTATATACCGTACTGGGTAACCTACCGGGTGAGCAGTATCTGTGCAATAAGAAACATAAGAACTAGACGAGATATCCCTAAACATGGGCAGTGGAACGAGAACAGTCTATACCCCCGGGGATTAAATAAAAGGATCAGTTCGGAATTCCCTGTATATACCGTACTGGGTAACCTACCGGGTGAGCAATATCTGTGCAATAAGAAACATAAGAACTAGACGAGATATCCCTAAACATGGGCAGTGGAACGAGAACAGTCTATACCCCCGGGGATTAAATAAAAGGATCAGTTCGGAATTCCCTGTATATACCGTACTGGGTAACCTACCGGGTGAGCAATATCTGTGCAATAAGAAACATAAGAACTAGACGAGATATCCCGAGACATGAGCAGTGGAATAAGAACAGTCTATACCCCCGGAGATTAAATAAAAGGATCAGTTCGGAATTCCCTGTATATACCGTACTGGGTAACCTACCGGGTGAGCAATATCTGTGCAATAAGAAACATAAGAACTAGACGAGATATCCCGAGACATGAGCAGTGGAATAAGAACAGTCTATACCCCCGGAGATTAAATAAAAGGATCAGTTCGGAATTCCCTGTATATACCGTACTGGGTAACCTACCGGGTGAGCAATATCTGTGCAATAAGAAACATAAGAACTAGACGAGATATCCCGAGACATGAGCAGTGGAATAAGAACAGTCTATACCCCCGGAGATTAAATAAAAGGATCAGTTCGGAATTCCCTGTATATACCGTACTGGGTAACCTACCGGGTGAGCAATATCTGTGCAATAAGAAACATAAGAACTAGACGAGATATCCCTAAACATGGGCAGTGGAACGAGAACAGTCTATACCCCCGGGGATTAAATAAAAGGATCAGTTCGGAATTCCCTGTATATTGCGTACTGGGTAACCTACAGGGTGAGCAATATCTGTGCAATAAGAAACATAAGAACTAGACGAGATATCCCTAAACATGGGCAGTGGAACGAGAACAGTCTATACCCCCGGAGATTAAATAAAAGGATCAGTTCGGAATTCCCTGTATATACCGTACTGGGTAACCTACAGGGTGAGCAATATCTGTGCAATAAGAAACATAAGAACTAGACGAGATATCCCTAAACATGGGCAGTGGAACGAGAACAGTCTATACCCCCGGAGATTAAATAAAAGGATCAGTTCGGAATTCCCTTTATATACCGTACTGGGTAACCTACAGGGTGAGCAATATCTGTGCAATAAGAAACATAAGAACTAGACGAGATATCCCTAAACATGGGCAGTGGAACGAGAACAGTCTATACCCCCGGAGATTAAATAAAAGGATCAGTTCGGAATTCCCTGTATATACCGTACTGGGTAACCTACCGGGTGAGCAATATCTGTGCAATAAGAAACATAAGAACTAGACGAGATATCCCTAAACATGGGCAGTGGAACGAGAACAGTCTATACCCCCGGAGATTAAATAAAAGGATCAGTTCGGAATTCCCTGTATATACCGTACTGGGTAACCTACCGGGTGAGCAATATCTGTGCAATAAGAAACATAAGAACTAGACGAGATATCCCTAAACATGGGCAGTGGAACGAGAACAGTCTATACCCCCGGGGATTAAATAAAAGGATCAGTTCGGAATTCCCTGTATATACCGTACTGGGTAACCTACCGGGTGAGCAATATCTGTGCAATAAGAAACATAAGAACTAGACGAGATATCCCTAAACATGGGCAGTGGAACGAGAACAGTCTATACCCCCGGAGATTAAATAAAAGGATCAGTTCGGAATTCCCTGTATATACCGTACTGGGTAACCTACCGGGTGAGCAATATCTGTGCAATAAGAAACATAAGAACTAGACGAGATATCCCGAGACATGAACAGTGGAATAAGAACAGTCTATACCCCCGGAGATTAAATAAAAGGATCAGTTCGGAATTCCCTGTATATACCGTACTGGGTAACCTACCGGGTGAGCAATATCTGTGCAATAAGAAACATAAGAAATAGACGAGATATCCCGAGACATGAGCAGTGGAATAAGAACAGTCTATACCCCC
This sequence comes from Ascarosepion bandense, assembly GCA_037127315.1. Taxonomy (NCBI): domain Eukaryota; kingdom Metazoa; phylum Mollusca; class Cephalopoda; order Sepiida; family Sepiidae; genus Ascarosepion; species Ascarosepion bandense. The sequence goes on from JBBBDQ010002203.1 coordinate 767,302, forward strand.
GGAGATTAAATAAAAGGATCAGTTCGGAATTCCCTGTATATACCGTACTGGGTAACCTACCGGGTGAGCAATATCTGTGCAATAAGAAACATAAGAACTAGACGAGATATCCCTAAACATGGGCAGTGGAACGAGAACAGTCTATACCCCCGGGGATTAAATAAAAGGATCAGTTCGGAATTCCCTGTATATAGCGTACTGGGTAACCTACAGGGTGAGCAATATCTGTGCAATAAGAAACATAAGAACTAGACGAGATATCCCTAAACATGGGCAGTGGAACGAGAACAGTCTATACCCCCGGAGATTAAATAAAAGGATCAGTTCGGAATTCCCTGTATATACCGTACTGGGTAACCTACAGGGTGAGCAATATCTGTGCAATAAGAAACATAAGAACTAGACGAGATATCCCTAAACATGGGCAGTGGAACGAGAACAGTCTATACCCCCGGAGATTAAATATAAGGATCAGTTCGGAATTCCCTGTATATACCGTACTGGGTAACCTACAGGGTGAGCAATATCTGTGCAATAAGAAACATAAGAACTAGACGAGATATCCCTAAACATGGGCAGTGGAACGAGAACAGTCTATACCCCCGGGGATTAAATAAAAGGATCAGTTCGGAATTCCCTGTATATACCGTACTGGGTAACCTACCGGGTGAGCAATATCTGTGCAATAAGAAACATAAGAACTAGACGAGATATCCCTAAACATGGGCAGTGGAACGAGAACAGTCTATACCCCCGGGGATTAAATAAAAGGATCAGTTCGGAATTCCCTGTATATACCGTACTGGGTAACCTACAGGGTGAGCAATATCTGTGCAATAAGAAACATAAGAACTAGACGAGATATCCCTAAACATGGGCAGTGGAACGAGAACAGTCTATACCCCCGGAGATTAAATAAAAGGATCAGTTCGGAATTCCCTGTATATACCGTACTGGGTAACCTACAGGGTGAGCAATATCTGTGCAATAAGAAACATAAGAACTAGACGAGATATCCCTAAACATGGGCAGTGGAACGAGAACAGTCTATACCCCCGGAAATTAAATAAAAGGATCAGTTCGGAATTCCCTGTATATACCGTACTGGGTAACCTACAGGGTGAGCAATATCTGTGCAATAAGAAACATAAGAACTAGACGAGATATCCCTAAACATGGGCAGTGGAACGAGAACAGTCTATACCCCCGGAGATTAAATAAAAGGATCTGTTCGGAATTCCCTGTATATATCGATCTGGGTAACCTACAGGGTGAGCAATATCTGTGCAATAAGAAAAATAAGAACTAGACGAGATATCCCTAAACATGTGCAGTGGAACGAGAACAGTCTATACCCCCGGAGATTAAATAAAAGGATCAGTTCAGAATTCGATGAATAAATCGATCTCGATAACCTACAGAGTGAACAATAACTGAGCAGTACTAAAAATAAGAACTAGACGAGATATCTCAAGACATGGGCAGTGGAACGAGAACAGTCTATATCCCCGGAGATTAAATAAAAGGATCAGTTCGAAATTTCCTGGATATATCGATCTGGGTAACTGTTATGTCGTGAGTAAGAATAACTCAACAACAGGAATAGGTTAATTGTTGTTTTCCGTGAAAATAGTATTTACAAAGGTTATTAGTATCCAATACAAGAATAAACGTTAATCGCCTCAACCGTCGTAAGACGTAGTATGAGCAATGGGTACTTCCGGGTCGTCACCGGAAGTCTACGACTGACTTGTCGATACGGCTGCTCGGTACACTATTTATTTTGTAATATATACAAAATTATGGCACAAGGCCTAAAAGGGGAGGGGGAGAGGTTGGTTCTCGCTTAACTATCCTATACCTAGCTAAACACTATCACGACCCATTCATTCGTTACAATTTGCTCAGTCACCAAAAGAAGCTATCCATCTACTCCCAATCCTTCAAACACCACAATGCCACAAACTAACAAGGGGCACCTATAAAATGGGGAGAATAACCCATGACAATAAAAATGTATTTATGTACAATATAATATATACAATAATATGTACAATATAATATAAAATATTTAATCGGCTGCTCGGCACACTCTACTACGTAGATGCCACCATTACTTTACATAGTAATGGAATAGTCCATTATAGCCGAATAGGCGCGGGCGTCCCAACAGTAACCTACAGGGAGATCAATAACAATACTAAAAATAAGAAATAATGACAATACTAACAATAAGAACGAGACAAGATATCCCTAGACATGGTTAGTGTAATTTTCAATCTTTACTAGTTCTAAATATAATGTTCCGTTTTTGATGATGAAAAAAATTATCCTTTAAAATTTATTTTTGTCAAGAAATATATTATAATTATCCGGCATGGCAAAGCCAATAACGTAATTATAAACTTCATTCTTTGTCAAAAATATTTAAGTTTGTTAAGAAAGAGAATTTTGATAATCCTTGATGGGATATCTTCTGTGTAATTTCCTTTTTCTGTTTTTATTTTTTATTCTTCTCAGAAAATATTTCACTGATGCAGAAAAGATTTACTTTTTTCGAGCATTAACGTCACCATTTTTCGAGACGGAATAAGAAAACCCTTTGAAACCTAACAAATGTTCCATATCTTTTGTCGAAAAACATTATTTTCATTGTTATCAATTACAAAAGACCAAATTGGAAGCAATTGTTTTGGTGCTTATTGAAGAAATTTAGGATTCAAAATTATGTGAATTCTGATCGCACTTAATTTATTCTCGAAAAAAAAAAACTTCCAATAATGCAGAAAACATATTTAATATTTGTTTGTTCAGAAAGTAATGTCGGATTCTTTTGATGGAATATAAATCTACTAAAATTCAACTAAAGATTTATCAATTTACTATGTAACAAAGTCATTCTTATTTCACTGACAAATTTGTATTATATAATTATTTTATTCTTTGTTGAAAGAATCAGCAATTGTGAAAGAAAACCATTCTAACAATATTGAAACTAATAGTTACCCTATCTTTCTTCTAAGATAATCTAATCTAATCTAAACTTATTGATGAATGGAACTTTGTCTGTGTGTGTGTCCATTATCTACAGACTCCGAAACGGCTGAACCAATTTTCTTGAAAATTTACGCAGTTGTACTTTAAGCGTATGCGAGTGTTCTTAGCTAGGTTTTGTGTCGAGGTACCCCCGATAAATATCGAAAACCGATAATCGAAAAATCGGGTTATAGAAGCAGTAGTCCAATTTTAATCAAATTTGATACACTCATAGACAAAGACATAAGAAATGATATTCAGAAGTTTCAAGGTTGCAGTCCTTACAATAGTGCAGACAATCGATAATATATATAAAAGGCAAGATGTTTGTGTGTGGGGGGTGTTTTCTGTCTGTATGTACTTTACACAAATCCACAATTTTTATCCGATTCTCACCAAACTTCACACAAATATTCTTTAGGCTGAGTCTGAGCTCCAGGACCATGGATTAGTTTTAAAGCTTTCATTACACCCGAGCAACGCCGGGCTATATTGCTAGTATATATATATATATATATATATATATATATATATATATATATTATGTACGATTGGTAATTTGTCGCAATTATTTTATTATTTCAAATATTCAAATATTCTTTAGGCTGAGTCTGAGCTCCAGGACCATGGATTAGTTTTAAAGCTTTCATTACACCCGAGCAACGCCGGGTTATACTGCTCGTGTTCCACTAAAAGGAGTAATAGTTGCTAAAATCTGTTTGTTCTGGAATTAACGCCATCTTTTTGGGAATGGAATAGGGACATTGCTGAAACCTAAGAAAAGTTAAATTTTTTGTCAGAAAAATTATCTTCATTATTAGAAATGACCAAATACTAAATTGGAACCAATTCTTTTAGTGCTTGTTGAAAGAATTTTGGATTCTAAATGAAAAGAAATGGAAAGAGACTGAATTTGATTCCTTTTCTGTTTTGCCTTTCAGAAAATGTCTCACTGATACAACAAGAATGGCTGTTTGGAAAATAAATTTGAATTTTTGGAAAAAATATAAAACATCTTGAAATCTAACAAATTTTGGATTCTAGGCAAAGAGAGTTCTGATAATGCCGAAGGGTCTGTTCTCAGCGTTTCTCCTGGCGAGCAATAACTGAGCAGTAGGAGCGAGAACTTTCTACACACATAAATTAAATAAAGTGTTCACTTCCGAATTCCTTGAATATATTGATCTGGGTAACCTACAGTGCGAACAATAAGTGAGCAGTATTAAAAATAAAAACTAAACGAGATATCCCTAGATATGGGCAGTGGAATGAGAACAGTCTATACCCCCGGAGATTAAATAAAAGGATCAGTTTGGAATTCCCTGTATATACCGTACTGGGTAACCTACAGGGTGAGCAATATCTGTACAATAAGAAAAATAAGAACTAGACGAGATATCCCTAGACATGGGCAGTGGAACGAGAACAGTCTATACCCCCGGAGATTAAATAAAAGGATCAGTTCGGAATACCCTGTATATACCGTACTGGGTAACCTACAGGGTGAGCAATATCTGTACAATAAGAAAAATAAGAACTAGACGAGATATCCCTAAACATGGGCAGTGGAACGAGAACAGTCTATACCTCCGGAGATTAAATAAAAGGATCAGTTCGGAATTCCCTGTATATACCGTACTGGGTAACCTACAGGGTGAGCAATATCTGTACAATAAGAAAAATAAGAACTAGACGAGATATCCCTAGACATGGGCAGTGGAACGAGAACAGTCTATACCCCCGGAGATTAAATAAAAGGATCAGTTCGGAATTCCCTGTATATACCGTACTGGGTAACCTACAGGGTGAGCAATATCTGTACAATAAGAAAAATAAGAACTAGACGAGATATCCCTAGACATGGGCAGTGGAACGAGAACAGTCTATACCCCCGGAGATTAAATAAAAGGATCAGTTCGGAATTCCCTGTATATACCGTACTGGGTAACCTACAGGGTGAGCAATATCTGTACAATAAGAAAAATAAGAACTAGACGAGATATCCCTAGACATGGGCAGTGGAACGAGAACAGTCTATACCCCCGGAGATTAAATAAAAGGATCAGTTCGGAATTCCCTGTATATACCGTACTGGGTAACCTACAGGGTGAGCAATATCTGTACAATAAGAAAAATAAGAACTAGACGAGATATCCCTAGACATGGGCAGTGGAACGAGAACAGTCTATACCTCCGGAGATTAAATAAAAGGATCAGTTCGGAATTCCCTGTATATACCGTACTGGGTAACCTACAGGGTGAGCAATATCTGTGCAATAAGAAAAATAAGAACTAGACGAGATATCCCTAGACATGGGCAGTGGAACGAGAACAGTCTATACCCCCGGAGATTAAATAAAAGGATCAGTTCGGAATTCCCTGTATATACCGTACTGGGTAACCTACAGGGTGAGCAATATCGGTACAATAAGAAAAATAAGAACTAGACGAGATATCCCTAGACATGGGCAGTGGAACGAGAACAGTCTATACCCCCGGAGATTAAATAAAAGGATCAGTTCGGAATTCCCTGTATATACCGTACTGGGTGACCTACAGGGTGAGCAATATCTGTACAATAAGAAAAATAAGAACTAGACGAGATATCCCTAGACATGGGCAGTGGAACGAGAACAGTCTATACCCCCGGAGATTAAATAAAAGGATCAGTTCGGAATTCCCTGTATATACCGTACTGGGTAACCTACAGGGTGAGCAATATCTGTACAATAAGAAAAATAAGAACTAGACGAGATATCCCTAGACATGGGCAGTGGAACGAGAACAGTCTATACCTCCGGAGATTAAATAAAAGGATCAGTTCGGAATTCCCTGTATATACCGTACTGGGTAACCTACAGGGTGAGCAATATCTGTACAATAAGAAAAATAAGAACTAGACGAGATATCCCTAGACATGGGCAGTGGAACGAGAACAGTCTATACCCCCGGAGATTAAATAAAAGGATCAGTTCGGAATTCCCTGTATATACCGTACTGGGTAACCTACAGGGTGAGCAATATCTGTACAATAAGAAAAATAAGAACTAGACGAGATATCCCTAGACATGGGCAGTGGAACGAGAACAGTCTATACCCCCGGAGATTAAATAAAAGGATCAGTTCGGAATTCCCTGAATATATCGATCTCGATAACCTACAGAGTGAACAATAACTGAGCAGTACTAAAAATAAGAACTAGACGAGATATCTCAAGACATGGGCAGTGGAACGAGAACAGTCTATATCCCCGGAGATTAAATAAAAGGATCAGTTCGAAATTTCCTGGATATATCGATCTGGGTAACTGTTATGTCGTGAGTAAGAATAACTCAACAACAGGAATAGGTTAATTGTTGTATTCCGTGAAAATAGTATTTACAAAGGTTATTAGTATCCAATACAAGAATAAACGTTAATCGTCTCAAACGTCGTAAGACGTAGTATGAGCAATGGGTACTTCCGGGTCGTCACCGGAAGTCTACGACTGACTTGTCGATACGGCTGCTCGGTACACTATTTATTTTGTAATATATACAAAATTATGGCACAAGGCCTAAAAGGGGATGGGGAGAGGTTGGTTCTCGCTTAACTATCCTATACCTAGCTAAACACTATCACGACCCATTCATTCGTTACAATTTGCTCAGTCACCAAAAGAAGCTATCCATCTACTCCCAATCCTTCAAACACCACAATGCCACAAACTAACAAGGGGCACCTATAAAATGGGGAGAATAATTTATGACAATAAAAATGTATTTATGTACAATATAATATATATAATAATATGTACAATATAATATAAAATATTTAATCGGCTGCTCGGCACACTCTACTACGTAGATGCCACCATTACTTTACATAGTAATGGAATAGTCCATTATAGCCGAATAGGCGCGGGCGTCCCAACAGTAACCTACAGGGAGATCAATAACAATACTAAAAATAAGAAATAATGACAATACTAACAATAAGAACGAGACGAGATATCCCTAGACATGGTTAGTGTAATTTTCAATCTTTACTAGTTCTAAATATAATGTTCCGTTTTTGATGATGAAAAAAATTATCCTTTAAAATTTATTTTTGTCAAGAAATATATTATAATTATCCGGCATGGCAAAGCCAATAACGTAATTATAAACTTCATTCTTTGTCAAAAATATTTAAGTTTGTTAAGAAAGAGAATTTTGATAATCCTTGATGGGATATCTTCTGTGTAATTTCCTTTTTCTGTTTTTATTTTTTATTCTTCTCAGAAAATATTTCACTGATGCAGAAAAGATTTACTTTTTTCGAGCATTAACGTCACCATTTTTCGAGACGGAATAAGAAAACCCTTTGAAACCTAACAAATGTTCCATATCTTTTGTCGAAAAACATTATTTTCATTGTTATCAATTACAAAAGACCAAATTGGAAGCAATTGTTTTGGTGCTTATTGAAGAAATTTAGGATACAAAATTATGTGAATTCTGATCGCACTTAATTTATTCTCGGAAAAAAAACTTCCAATAATGCAGAAAACATATTTAATATTTGTTTGTTCAGAAAGTAATGCCGGATTCTTTTGATGGAATATAAATCTACTAAAATTCAACTAAAGATTTATCAATTTACTATGTAACAAAGTCATTCTTATTTCACTGACAAATTTGTATTATATAATTATTTTATTCTTTGTTGAAAGAATCAGCAATTGTGAAAGAAAACCATTCTAACAATATTGAAACTAATAGTTACCCTATCTTTCTTCTAAGATAATCTAATCTAATCTAAACTTATTGATGAATGGAACTTTGTCTGTGTGTGTGTCCATTATCTACAGACTCCGAAACGGCTGAACCAATTTTCTTGAAAATTTACACAGTTGTACTTTAAGCGTATGCGAGTGTTCTTAGCTAGGTTTTGTGTCGAGGTACCCCCGATAAATATCGAAAACCGATAATCGAAAAATCGGGTTATAGAAGCAGTAGTCCAATTTTAATCAAATTTGATACACTCATAGACAAAGACATAAGAAATGATATTCAGAAGTTTCAAGGTTGCAGTCCTTACAATAGTGCAGACAATCGATAATATATATAAAAGGCAAGATGTCTGTGTGGGGTGTTTTCTGTCTGTATGTACTTTACACAAATCCACAATTTTTATCCGATTCTCACCAAACTTCACACAAATATTCTTTAGGCTGAGTCTGAGCTCCAGGACCATGGATTAGTTTTAAAGCTTTCATTACATCCGAGCAACGCCGGGCTATATTGCTAGTATATATATATATATTATGTGCGATTGGTAATTTGTCGCAATTAGTTTATTATTTCAAATATTCAAATATTCTTTAGGCTGAGTTTGAGCTCCAGGACCATGGATTAGTTTTAAAGCTTTCATTACACCCGAGCAACGCCGGGTTATACTGCTCGTGTTCCACTAAAAGGAGTAATAGTTGCTAAAATCTGTTTGTTCTGGAATTAACGCCATCGTTTTGGGAATGGAATAGGGACATTGCTGAAACCTAAGAAAAGTTAAATTTTTTGTCAGAAAAATTATCTTCATTATTAGAAATGACCAAATACTAAATTGGACCAATTCTTTTAGTGCTTGTTGAAAGAATTTTGGATTCTAAATGAAAAGAAATGGAAAGAGACTGAATTTGATTCCTTTTCTGTTTTGCCTTTCAGAAAATGTCTCACTGATACAACAAGAATGGCTGTTTGGAAAATAAATTTGAATTTTTGGAAAAAATATAAAACATCTTGAAATCTAACAAATTTTGGATTCTAGGCAAAGAGAGTTCTGATAATGCCGAAGGGTCTGTTCTCAGCGTTTCACCTGGCGAGCAATAACTGAGCAGTAGGAGCGAGAACTGTCTACACACATAAATGAAATAAAGTGTTCAGTTCCAAATTCCTTGAATATATTGATCTGGGTAACCTAAAGTGCGAGCAATAACTGAGCAGTATTAAAAATAAAAACTAAACGAGATATCCCTAGATATGGGCAGTGGAATGAGAACAGTCTATACACCCGGAGATTAAATAAAAGGATCAGTTTGGAATTCCCTGTATATACCGTACTGGGTAACCTACAGTGTGAGCAATATCTGTACAATAAGAAAAATAAGTACTAGACGAGATATCCCTAAACATGGGCAGTAGAACGAGAACAAGCTATACCCCCGGAGATTAAATAAAAGGATCAGTTCGGAATTCCCTGTATATACCGTACTGGGTAACCTACAGGGTGAGCAATATCTGTGCAATAAGCAACATAAGAACTAGACGAGATATCCCTAGACATGGGCAGTGGAACGAGAACAGTCTATACCCCCGGAGATTAAATAAAAGGATAGTTCGGAATTCCCTGTATATATCGATCTGGGTAACCTACCGGGTGAGCAATATCTGTGCAATAAGAAAAATAAGAACTAGACGAGATATCCCTAAACATGGGCAGTGGAACGAGAACAGTCTATACCCCCGGAGATTAAATAAAAGGATCAGTTCGGAATTCCCTGAATATATCGATCTGGGTAACCTACAGGTTGAGCAATATCTGTGCAATAAGAAAAATAAGAACTAGACGAGATATCCCTATACATGGGCAGTGGAACGAGAACAGTCTATACCCCCGGAGATTAAATAAAAGGATCAGTTCGGAATTCCCTGAATATATCGATCTGGGTAACCTACAGGGTGAGCAATATCTGTGCAATAAGAAAAATAAGAACTAGACGAGATATCCCTAGACATGGGCAGTGGAACGAGAACAGTCTATACCCCGGGAGATTAAATAAAAGGATCAGTTCGAATTCCCTGTATATATCGATCTGGGTAACCTACAGGGTGAGCAATATCTGTGCAATAAGAAAAATAAGAACTAGACGAGATATCCCTATACATGGGCAGTGGAACGAGAACAGTCTATACCCCCGGAGATTAAAAAAATAGGATCAGTTCGGAATTCCCTGTATATATCGATCTGGGTAACCTACAGGGTGAGCAATATCTGTACAATAAGAAAAATAAGAACTAGACGAGATATCCCTATACATGGGCAGTGGACTGGGAATAGTCGACCCACTTTGATTAAATAAATTCGAAATCCCCTGAATATATTGATCCGATTAACCTCGAAGGCGGGCGATAACTGAGCATTACTAAAAATGAAAACTAGACGAGATATTCCTAGACATGGGCAGTGGAACAAGAACAGTCTACCCCTTTGATTAAATTTAGTATTCAGTTCGAATTTCCTTGTATATATGGATCTGGGTAACCTAAACAAACAGCAATAATTGAGCATTACTAAAAATAAGAACTCGACGAGATATCCCTAGACACGAGAAGTGGATCAAGAACAGTCTACTCTCGTAGATAATATGAAGGGTTCCATTCGGAATTCCCTGAATATATTGATCCAGGTAATCTACAGTGTTGGCGATAACTGAGAAGTACTAAAAATAAGAACTCGACTCGATATCCCTAGACATGAAAAGTGGACCGAGAACTGTCTACCCACACAGATTAAATAAAGAGCTGAATTTGGAATCGTCTGACGATATTGATCCGGGAACCTACAGGGCTAGCAAAAACTGAGCAGTACTAAAAATATGAACTAGACGAGATATTCCTAGGCATGTGCAGTGGAACGAGAACAGTCTACCCCCGAAGATTAAATAAAGGTTTAAGTTCATAGTTACTGACTAATGAGTCCAGCCCCCATATTTTTACCTGGTGTCCCATATTTTCGTCCTTGAGGCTCATCTATATTCAGCTTAAAATATCGTTTTGGGAAAAAGGAATGGATGTAAGGCAAATTTTCATTTCCTGGTATTGATATCAAATAAGTTTTTTTCATCGTAAACTGAATTTTGAAGCCTAAATAAGTCCTCTGAGTAAATGGTATCATGGCAGAGACTAAGAACTACAATTATACCTACTTAGAGCTAAATCCGAAGCAAAAACTAAAATAAAAGGTCTGAAAAAAATACAGACATACAGATAGATAAACAGAAACACACACATAAACATCTTGCCTTATATATATATATATATATATATATATATATATATATATTATCGATTTTCTGCACTATTGTAAGAACTGCAACCTTGAAACTTCTGAATATCGTTTCTTATGCCTTTGTCTATGAGTGTATCAAATTTGATTAAAATCGTACCAGTCCTTCTATAACCCTATTTTTTCGATTATCGATTTTCGATATTTATCGGGGGTACCTCGACACAAAATCTAGCTAAGAACACTCACAGATGCTTATAGTACAACTGTGTTTAATTTTCAAGAAAATCGGTTCAGCCGTTTCGGAGTCTATAGGTAACGGGGATACACACACATACACACACACAGACAAAGTTCCATTTCTAAATAAGTTTATATATATATATATAGTTAGGAAAGGTATAAAGCCATCTTTTCTCCCCTCCCCACCCGCGAGCTATGGGTAAATAGCACAACTGACTGAGTTCTATTGGCTTGGGTGGCAACCGGTGTAGAAGAAAGAAAACTCTAAATTCAAACTAACCTGGTGAGGATTGGGCTCCGTTAGGTTGTCGTGCCCAAATTTAGTGCTAAATCTATCATTAAATTATCTCAGAACGGATCAAGAAGAAAATAGTTTTGTTTGAATCGTCATTGCACTGAAAACCATCACTTGTCTGGTAAGTGAACGAGGGCAATCTGACCAATAAGTAAATGGTTTTGGAGTTCTGTGCAACCCCCAGAAGTTTTCACAATAAATGTAAAGCTATATGGGTTATGACTTGAAGGCTGTCACAATACGTTGAGTAAAATAAAGGAAAGTAAAGAAGTGTTCGGGTATTACCTATTTATTAAACATTAATATTTCGAGATCAAAATCTCATCTTCAGAATGGCAGAGTAGCTTCTTTCTGTCCGGATATCTTCACGGCCTCTCAAAGAAGGGCTGTTCCTGGCTGTCTACTGCTGCTGCTGTGTTGTGTGTGTGTGTGTGTGTGTGTGTGTGTGTGTGTGTGTGTGTGTGTGTTCTAGCTGCTGTATGTGTGCGTGTGCGTGTGTGTGTGTGCATACGTGTGTGTATTCTAGTTGGGGCCTTTATGGTCTGATGATATCAGTATGCTTTTATGTGTAGTTTATCTTAGTATGAACTGATCGTTCCCTTGACTCTTTGACCGGGCCGAAGAGTATCATTTTCATTACTGTTGTTTTATCTATCTGATTTATCGGTGGTTTGTGCGTGTCCGTGACCGTGTCATGTGTGCGTGTCTATGTGCGCGTGGTTATTGTAATTCATTCTACCTTATTTTGTATGTATGTGTGCGTGTGTGTGTGTGCTTTCCGGTGTGAGGTGTGTTATAGGCGTCTTCACTACTTTGCCGGGCGGGGGATATGTGCGCGTAGTTATTGTAATTCATTCAACTTTATTTTGTGTGTGTGTGTGTGTGTGTGTGTGTGTGTGTGTGTGTGTGTGTGTGTGTGTGCTTTCCGGTGTGCGGTGTGTTAATGTAAAGCTGTTTTCCTCTAGCAGGATTCCTGGAAGACGGCAGCTGCTAAAAATGTCTTTCATTTGATTAATTAAATAAGGAGAAATCAGAAAATTATGTCAGAAAAACATAGAAAGGGGCGTAAGACAAAGGTACATCTTCTCACCAGACATATTGAGCGCACACAGTGATGCAATCCCGAGAGAATTAGAAGTACTGTTAAAATTCGTTATTAGCGGCTACAATCTTAACTACATTAGATTTGAAGATTAAACCGAATATCTGATGAAAAACAAAGGAGACTACAGCAATTCTTACAAAAAATAATTCCAATTATTTTGGAAAAATTACCATAATAAAATAGGACCCCAAATTTAAGAAAAGCAACGTGCTGCCATTTGTATCTCTTATCAGGATTTGTCCTTGGTTTTGACAACAATTTATCAAAGTTCAATAATTAGGTCACTATTTGCGTCATTGTGAGTGTTTAATTCTCCGAACCTTTCTTCCTTATTATGTAACCTAAAAAGAGAAATTGCCCATTTCTGATTCTAAGTATTATTTTTGTTTCATTTTCTCAAAATTTTATTTTTGTTTCATTTTCTCAAAACTTTGTTGTTGCTCGTATATGCAGCCCATGGTATTCTCAGCATCCTTCTGTAGAACCACATTTCTGTTACCACAAGTCTCTTCTTTATCCGTAAGGAGATTGTTCACTACCATACAGGAGGACTGATAGTACATGATAGTTTAGTACTCTTTTATTCATTTTTCTTGTCTCAAGGTTCTTTTTCAACTAGAAGGAGATTATCCAGCATTCACTGCCATATAGGAGGACAGATATTACGTAACAGTCCAATAATCTTTTCTTTGTTTCTGTTGCCTCAAGACTCTTCTTCAACTTTGAGGAGATTGTCCAGCATTCACTGCCATATAGGATGACATATTACGTAACAGTCCAGTATACTTTTTTTAGTTTCTGTTGCTTCAAGTCTCTTCTTCATCTGTGAGGACAGTGTCCTGTAATCATTGCCATATTGGAGAACTGGTATTATATAACACTAGCAGTAAAGGGCAACATTGCTCGGGTGTAATGAAAGCTTTAAAACTAATCCATGGTCCTGGAGCTCAGACTCTTTGGACGTTGGCACGGAAGACTAAAAAGCAATAGTTGTTTCCAGTTAAAGCAAAACCGTAGACTGAAATTAAAAATAAATGAATGTAAGTCAAATGTTGATTTCTTGCTATCGATATCAAATAAGTTTTTTCGTCGTAAACTGAATTTTGAAGGCTAAATAAGTCCTCTGAGTAAATGGAATCATGGCTGAGACTAAGAACTACATTCACACATATACATTTAAAAATAATTATCTATTTCTTTACTACATGTAATATATCTGACCAATAAGAATTAACCCAAAATCACAGCATATCAGTATATCTCTCTCTCTCTCTCTCTCTCTCTCTCTATATATATATATATATATATATATATATATATATATATAATCTAAACACGTTAGATTGAAATGTTTTTTATTTTGTTCTTTTACTTAGTCTTGTCAGATTCCGGATATTTATATTTGACTCGCTTAGTTAGCATTATTAAATAATTAATGGTTGACCGAAAACAGCTTACTCCGTTGACTAAAGAATTCAGTTCAGAATTAGGTTACACAGATTGGCATACCCTGATGAAGGCTCAATAGCCGAAACATTGTGATGACAAAAAAAATGAGAGCAATAGACCAACTGTCGATAGCTCCTCATCACAGAAATTCTGTAGAAATAAAATGTCTCCTTGAGTGCTTACAGCCATATTACATTGAAACAGGAGTTCCCCCCGTATGATAACTGAAGTTAAGCAACGTCAAGCCTGGTCACTTTTTAAATGGGTAACCGCTTGAGAATACCAGGTTTTGTAAGCTTGGTTGTGCAACTGTAATAATGGGTTTATGACCATATCACTAAAGTTAAGCCATGTTGAGCCTGGCCATTACATAAATGCAAACACAAACAAATGGGTGACCACTTGGGAATACCACAGGTATTGTATCTTTAGATAGTTGCTGTAATAGATAATGGCTTTGAATTGTTAATGGAAGTACCAAGTTCTAATTCTCAATGGGTTTGTTATATTCCCTTACACAGAAATATTACCTCCCTGCCAAATTAGAAAAAATACTTACAATGTAAAAAATAATTTTTTAAATTTGAATAATCTGTAAAGGGTTGATAATCCATAAAAAATATTTCTTTTTAGAAATCTCATTTCCAATCTTTACTTTTTTTTTTCAATTGGAGTAGATAGACTAAACTATCGCCCGGTTCACAATCCACCCACATCTATTGAACAGGTGAAGAGGCTCATCCCTTGTTCACTGGTTAGGAAGTGGCTTCCGGCTTTCTCTTTTCCAATAGTCTTACTCTTACGTAGCCCCCTGCGCATCAGTGCCGTTATCGCCTTGCTTGGGGTGATATGGTTAAAAAAAAAATACTTACTTAGAGTCAAACCCGAAGCAAAAGGTAAAATAAAAGGGCTGAAAAAAATACAGACATACAGGCAAATAAACAGACAGACACACAAACATCTTGCCTTTTATATATATATATATATATATATATATATATATATATATATATATATATATATATATTATCGATTTTCTGCACTATTGTAAGAACTGCAACCTTGAAACTTCTGAATATCGTTTCTTATGTCTTTGTCTATGAGTGTATCAAATTTGATTAAAATCGGACCACTCCTATCATCCGACTTTTTCGATTATCGATTTTCGATATTTGTCGGGAGTGCCTCGACACAAAACCTAGCTAAGAACACTCGCAGATGCTTATAGTACAACTGTGTAAATTTTCAAGAAAATCGGTTCAGCCGTTTCGGAGTCTATAAGTAACGGACACACACAGACACACACACACACATACACACACACACAGACAAAGTTCCATTTATAAATAAGTTTAGATTAGATTCCATACTTTTTTCTTTGCTGCTTCAAGTCTCTTTTCTATTCATGAGGAGACTATCCAGCAATCATTATCATATAGAAAGACCGATATTACATAACAGTTTAGTACTCATTTCTTTGTGTCTTTTGTCTCAAGAGTCTGTTTCATTTATGAAGTGTTTGTCCAACATTCACTACCATACAGAAAGAATGATCGCAACGATACGGTGTTGATATATATATATATATATATATATATAATCATTTCCCCCCCAAGCAAGACATTCTACTGCAACTGTTGCGCAAGGGGTTATATAGAAGAAAGTGATGAGAAAGAGGGGTTATTTATAGGAAATGTCAGGAGGAGGGTAATAGTCGGATGAGAATACCAAAAATGGGGGTGGAGTAGATGTAAAAAAGAGCTTGAGAGAATGGATGCGAATTAGTGAGATAGGAGTTGTCTATTGACCTTAAATTCAAATTTCTGGAGATTGTAGCTTTCGGAGAAGCAAGCATATGAAAGAGAATTCAAAGGCGGAAAGTGCGAGAAAAGAAGCTTTTAGAGTAGAAACTACGGTTACATGATATCGGTTTCACTGTAAAAGGGTGGGACCTAGTTGCTCATCTGGCAGCTCGTGGAAATTCATGCATAGGAGGCACCAGTGATCTAAATTTATTGGAGCAGAAGCCGTGAAAGTATTTATAGAAGAGGCACAGGGAAACCACGTCACGACGGTGAAATAGCGGCTGCTATGTATTGAATTTTTACACGATTACAAGCAATTTGAAGTAAATGATGAAAAAAAGATATCATTTAGCCGGTATTTTAGAATTACATCAGTAGCAACGTTTTCTGAGTTGGGATTTAGCAGCCCTTCTGTTTCAGTCCGACCTTATGATTCAAACCTCCATTTAAATCACTTCTAACTTTCATCTTTCTAACCTTTTCATTCCAAATACGGGGTCCGAACTAATTAGATTCGTCTTGCACTCAGTTTCGTTTAACAAACACCCAATCGGTGAAGTTAAATATGGGTTTCCTATTTCCCTCACAGTATAACTCTTACCAGCTCGAAATGAAAACAATTACATTTCAAATTTCAGTTTTCAGGGAAAGGGGAGGAAAACCCACTCTCTGTCATTGTCTGCCTGTTCTTACCAGCTGTCATGGTAATCAATGTACAGGGAACTCTCAAGGCCGTATTTTGACCTAGGGTCACATATCGTCAAAACCCCTTGACAAATATTTTGACTAGACTTATGTAACTAATTTTGATATATTCTCTTACTTCTCTCAAAAAATGGATTTTACAATCAGTGAAACCTTGTATTTGTATTTTCCAATTGTTAACATTTCGGCTACTTTACTTGACAAAAATAATTGTAGTCTCCATTTTTAGAGAATTATTTTCTCATCTTGAAAATCGCCGAAAATTAAGACCAGCCATCTGAAAATAGATAGATAGATAGATAGATAGATAGATAGATAGATAGATATGAACAGACTGAGATAGATATGAACAGACTGAGATAGATAGAAAGATAGATAGATAGATAGATAGATAGATAGATAGATAGATAGATAGATAGATATGAACAGACTGAGATAGATAGATAGATAGATAGATAGATAGATAGATATGAACAGACTGAGATAGATATGAAACGACTGAGATAGATAGATAGATAGATAGATAGATAGATATGAACAGACTGAGATAGATATGAACAGACTGAGATAGATAGATAGATAGATAGATAGATAGATATGAACAGACTGAGATAGATAGATAGATAGATAGATAGATAGATAGATAGATAGATAGATAGATATGAACAGACTGAGATAGATATGAACAGACTGAGATAGATAGATAGATAGATAGATAGACAGACAGACAGACAGACAGACAGACTCCCGATCAAAAATTTAAGACCACTTAAAAATCTTTAAAAATAATTGTTTTTTTTACGGATAGATTTTAAAATCATCTCACTTAAGGTTACCAATGCTACAATCTAAAATGTTATAGAAAGAAAAAGCTTTATTCCAAACATTTTATTTAGAAATTGACATTTTTATAAAATGAGGCGATTCACACATGATCAAAATTATAAGACCAGAGACAAAAATTCTACGAAATTGTATAAAAAGTTTATGAAAACATTCAACAACCAAATTTAATAATGAAGTCTACCTCTACTGCTTTTGATGACTTCAAAAATTCTGTCGGGCATGCTAGAAATAAGCGTTTCCATTAAGGTGTGGGGAATGTTTCTCCAGCTTCTGAAGATGGCTTCACGCAGTTCATTTTTTGTTGAATATTGTTTGCCATTTTGATAAACATCTCTTGTCATCCATCCCCAAACATTTTCAATTGGGTTCAAGTCCGGTAAGCATGCAGGATGTCCCAAGAGATGGACCCCATTTTCTTGTAGAAAGGTCAAGGTCCGTCTTGCAGCTTGGATTGCAGCATTATTCTGTTGGAATTACCATCCATCCCCACACAAACGATGGCCCTCCGTCATCAAATATGCTTTTTGTAGCATGTTAACACAACCAGCCACTCTCTGACGACCCTGCATCACCTGGAGCTCCATCATCCCTCTGTAAGAAAAGGCACCCCATACCATTAGGGATCCTCCAACACTATGACGTGCAGAGAAAATTTCAGGAGGCATGTTTTTGTTATACCAATATCGTTGAAAGCCATCAGGACCATCGAGATTGAATTTTTTCTCATCAGAAAACAGGATGCAAGGAATTCAACTGGAATTCGAACTTGGCATCCTGATTTGTCGTTCCAAGCCGATATCCACTGCACCACGATATCCACTGCACCACACCGCCCATCAGCCGAAGTAGATATTGCTCATTATCAAAAAAACAAAAACAAATAATAATAAAATTAAATATTAAACACTAAAGAGTATATTGATTAATATTTTAATTCGAGGTCATTTTATGGCATAAGGCATGGAGGAGTAACAGACAGCAGAGGCAGGGTAGTGTAATCGACATTATTCTCCCCACGCCTGTTATGTTTTCATAGCAGGTCAAATTGCGTCTTAGTTGGCGAATTCACTAATCTTCAGCTATGCCTATATAGTAGAGCTGGTTGAGGTTCTCATTCTTGATTGGCAACCAGTCTAGGAGAAGGTATTCATTGAATTCAAAAAATGATGAATCCATATTGCAGCACATAACGTGCAGTTAAAGAATTGATAGTGGAATGTCTGTGGCGTATGTGCGATACACACCTGAGTTGTCAGTCATGACAAAAGTGAATATCACCCTTCACATTTTCCTTTAATATATACGAATTGTGATGACTTATTGGGAAATTCTTTTTAATTCAAATGTCTTCTTCTCTGCCACCAAAGTCCACATTGCAAAATCTGCTATATTATTTAACTATTTATAGAGTTGAGTAGAGATGTGATGGTTTTATGCCTTTCCCGAAGGTATTAGTGCAAAAAGAATGCAATGGGCTCGACTAAAATTTGAACTCTGATCGCCGGTTCCGTTTTCTACTTTGATAACTGTTATGCTTCCCGCACATTCAAGGTATTCCCGACTATGATTCCCGTAATAAATTAGAGCCGTAGGAGCACCAAGTGTACTGTAGCTGTAGCAGCAGCCGTCATGTATAAGGCAATATAGCCAGAGGAAATTGAACGGGTTTTTTTTTCTCCTCCTAGACTGAAAAGCACGCAAGGCAAGCCTTGTTTTCCCTGCATTCATTCAGCCAAATCTTTTTCTTGAAACAGTCTTCTGCAGGAAAATATGTTTTTGAGGTCTGCTAACAGAATTTCTTATTCACTTGCGAAACATTTTGTTTAAGATATGGTGGAAAAAAGTTATTTGTGATTCTGGAGCGCCAGTCTATAGGATCTGTTAATAATATTCTTGAAGATTTTCTGGTGATTAGTTAATTGGTTTTAACTTTGAAAAGTTTATTTCCTGACTTGGAAAGAGCCTTTTCGCCAACTCATATAGATTCGAAACAAGAGGTTTTAAAAGCTACTTATAAAATAACCATTGAAGTACGCCGCAAAAACTTGTTTGAGATTCTCGACAATCTCGGCATTTTGGGGAAACATATTAGGATCATCAAGAACTTATACTGGCAGAAAACCGCTTGCTATAGGAAATGACTTCAGTAGTTTTTTTACACTTATTAAGTAATAAACTAATCCCCCACTAATTATACTTAATATAATAATATAATATAAGCTATCTCTTCTCCCTTCAGCTATGAGATAAATAGCAGGACAGATTGGGTTCTGTACTTTTGGCTGGCTACCAGTGTATCGCAGAATGTAATGGCAAGCTACTGCGGGATAATCTTCTGCCCAGTCAGTCATGTCTCTTTCGAAACATCATCACCCAAAGCGTGTGTCCCGTACGGCACTTAATTGACTGAAAGACATTTGACATAATACGCCGCAAAGACTCGTTTGAGATGCTCGGCAACCTCGACATTTTCGGGAAAGACATTAGGATAATCAAGAACCTATATGGCAGAAAACCGCTTGCATACGGATAGGAAACGACCTCAGCAGGTATACAAAAATAGAAAGGGGCCTAAGATAAGGAAGTGTTTGCGCACTGGATCTATTTAACTTGTAAATTGAAACAATTCTGAGAGAAATGAAATCCTTACCAGGATTGGGCATTGGTGGCCACGATCTCAACAATATAAGATACACAAATGAAACAGATACCCTGCTAGCATACACGAAATAAGAAAACCAGGACCTTCCAGGGAAGGTAGCAAAAGAAAGCCAGAAGAAATGACAGAGTATAAAATTCAAGAAAACTGAATGTTTAGTTATAAGCAAAAAGAAGAAAGTAAAATATTAGGTTGTCCCAAAAATTTTACTTGCCAAGTAATCTAAGTTTACCAGAAAACACTTGCCAAAAATTGAAATTTTACTCGCAAAAACAACAAAATTATTGCTCAAAATAAAGACCATCATTTTCCAAGACTTTTTGCCATCGCTCTACAAGCTTTCAGATCAGGTCAAAGTACCATTCAGCTGGCTTCGAATCAAAGAATTCTTGACGCGCTTCCTCGACTTCATCAAACGAGTCGAATTTGTGGCCCTTCAGAAAGTGTTGCATTGAGCGGCAAAGGCCGTAATCTGACGGAGCACAGCCAGGACTGTAGGCTGGATATGGCAGAACCTCAACGCCGTCCAACTCTTCAAACTTAGTTTTGGTCTTCCTGGCGGTGTGTCGCTTGGCATTGTCCTGCTGCATCAAAGCGCGCTTTCGGTTGATCAGAGCCGGGTACTTTTTCTTCAACTTTTCGTAGACCCGCTCAATTTGCTGACAGTAAAGTTCGGCACTGATGGCACAACCATTCGGAACCAATTCAAAATGTACGATTCCTTCAAAGTTCCAACAAACGCACAACATGACTTTCTTGCCGAACCGATCTTGTTTTGGAACCGACGGGCTAATCTTAATCGAAATCTACCAGGAAGATGGATCACTGGCGTGTCAGGGATAATGACAATGTGTTGTTGAAAGAGCCAGCACGTTCACCTGACTTGGTACCTTGTGATTTTATTCTACGGGATTATGTTAAAGGTTAGGTCTAGAGAAAGTTTAGCAGAGAATCACTGGGGCGATGGAAAATGTTACGCAAGACATGCGGCAACATGTTTGACAGGAGCTGGACTACCAGCTTGACGTATGTAATGTCACAGGTCGTGAACATTTATGAAATCCGTTATAAAACATCTTTATTCCGTTAAATACCTTCGAATTTTAGTAAATAAATTGTGCTGCCCTGGACAAAATGCCGAAAAACATCCTGCTTTAGACAGCCAGTTTAACTCAAATTCACAAGAACACACAGACGAATTTCATTGAAAAACGAAAGATTTTATTTATCGAATTAGGTAAAAAATCAAAGTTATAGGAAACGGCGGAGAGGCGAAACTTGTGTGTGGATACGGGAACCAACAAGAAGAATTTGAAAATCCCGCCAAAGGACAATCTCGCTCACGTGGCCTTATCACGTTGCCGAGAGTGGATAAAAAAAAGTAAAACGGTAAGGCGTGATAAAGGACAGGAAATTAAAACAAAAGAAAGCATAATCTATGTTAGAAAGCACAAGGATGAAAGAGAAGGGAAAACAAATAAAATAAAGTAAAAAACAGTAACAAGAAAGACGTCGCAGTGAGACGAGAGGTAGAGAGGTAAACAAACAAAAAAAGACGGTGTCCGGAATGAATTTGTCCTTCCTGACGGAAGGTCCGACATCTTATTGATCAATATAATGCATATTTTATTGTTTGCCTAGTCCGATATTCACATTTTAAATGACGTATTTTATTGTATTTATTTATTTGTTTTTGAACCACCCTGTATATTATTTGTCAATGTATTTACTTGTCTGTCAGGTTCCTGGTTATCTATTTTTCGTCTGAAAACACTCTTCGACTCTTTTTCAATTTGTGCGAAATATAATCTCTGTTTAACGTCAGTAATATAGTAAAATACTCTCCCAGACTACCTGTTACTCTGCGACTACCTTCCTCACCCCGGTACTTTTTCCTTCTTTTCTGCAACAGTACTACTCAACCCGTAGCTTTTATCTTCTTATTAAGATGTAAAAATCAGTTTTCCCATCCTTAATGGGCCTTGTGGTTGACCTGGAAGCCTTTTCTTTTTTTCTAAACTAGGGCTGCGTTTTCATAATTTCTTTCAACAAAGAACTCAAGTGGGAGGGAATATTCTTTTTAATGGCACAGGAAGTTAAAAGCATGCTGGGAAAAGAGTCGCTTTTATTGCTGGTTGAGCATAACATGGTTAGCGTGCTGTTAAGGCAAGTGCATTTCGGTGCAGAGGTTGGGTTATGGAATTAACAAAAGAACAGCAGCCCTTTTAGAAGGTGCTGGGGTCATTTGTTACTTTCTAATCACGATCATTTCGAGTGCATCCAAAAACACTGACTGGCATTTCGCATAAGCTTCCTGCAAAAATGTATCCGCACCATATTCCAAAATAAAATTTCTGTTTGTAGTTAAATGTTTGTTGATTGTCTCATCTTGGTAGTTGTCTTGCCTCAAATATCAAGACAGCCTGACAACACCGGACTTTTAAAAAGTTTTATTTTAGGTTGAATCATGAATAATTTCCGTTTTTGTTTATCGAGTGTATTCTTTAAAAAATAGACTAGAATTCTATTTGATTCAATTCTTTATTCACCATTATTTGAAATGACTTGTTGCTACATATCAGGCAGTTCTTCGAGATGAAAGAGAGAGCAAGAGAGACGAGTAGAAAGAATAAGAGAAAGAGAAATGAACAGCCTGTGAATGAGAGAGAGAGAGAGAAAGAGATGAACAGACTAAGACTAGAAAGAGAAAGAGAAAGAGAGACGAGTGGAAAGAATAAGTGAGAAAGAGCAATGAACAGACTGAGCGAGAAAGAGAGATGAACAGACTGAGAATGATAGAGAGAGAAAGAGAGACAAGTAAAAAGAATAAGAGAGAAAGAGAAATTACCAACCTGAGAGTGAGATGAATAGACTAGGAATGAGGGAGAGACACATTTTCATCTATTAGGGTTAATAAGTAATTGAACCTTTTATTATCAACAAGCAGCAAATAATACACATACATAGACAGATAGATAAATAGATAGAAAGATAGATATAAAGAGACTGAGATGGACAGAAAATAGATAGAAAGATAGATATAAGCAGACTGAGATTACTTCACCCACGTTTGGAAATTCTCACAAATAGCAAATAATTGTCGAATTTTTAATGAAACTTTCAGTACTCATTCACAAATGAATTAAATTATTTTTGAAATTACTATTTTTTAAAAATCTTAGTAAAAATATTTTCTTTACCTCTGTTAACCCCCTTCCCGTAAATTCATGAAATTTTAATAAAGTTCACTTTGTTGCGGTCTATGGTTTTTATTAGCTAAACGTAAGACTCATTGGGGAATATAAATCTTCAATTTTTTTTTTTTTTTTTTTTTTTGCCTCTGTATCCGAAAATCTGGTTCAAAGATTAAAATAAAAAATGCAATAAAACTCTGATATTATTTAATTTGATAAGCTTTTAATTGCTTGAATAAATAATAAATGTTAAGGACATTAAAGTCTGAAGAAAAAAAAATTTCGATTACCAATGAATTTTAAAAGAATTGTTTTGACTTTTTTAATTATAATAATTTATAAAGTTTCCAAAATATTTTTTAAATACTTCAAGAATTCGTTGAGGTTAGATTTTAAGTTAATAATTGAAGATTATATTGCCTATTGGAAATTGAAAATTTTTCAAAATTTTAAAATAATTGTGTGTGTGTGTATGTGTGTGTGTATGTGTATGTGTTTTTTTGTATTGTAATTTCTATATAAAAATTAAAAAGTCAGAGTTTCCTCCCTTACCAGAATTTTTTTTTTTACAATTTTGTCACTTGCGAACGCCATACACTTTTTATTCTATCTCTAACCAGACACCTGTCAACATGTTTAATACGGCGGACAGGTAAAAAGTTCAAATCTGTGATTAAGAAATAGTTTTATTCTAAATTTCACGCTATAAGTAAGTAATTCTTGTGTAAATCAGATCAATTTAATATATAATTTACTAATTTCCCAAAAATAATGTGTCACTGATGAATATTTTATTTCTGCAAGATTTTTAAAACCGAGTATTAACTTTTGTTTACAAATGTGTCGATCGCTCAAAAATGGTGGCAAAATTCCAAAATTGACAAAAAAATCTTAAACTTTTATATTCCAATAAATATTATTTCTTTTGAAAATAAACCAAAGTATTTTACTTACTGGAAATTTTAATTTTAGTAAATTTAATCATTCAGCTTTCAATTAAAACTAAAATAAAAGTTTAAAGAAAATTTTTCATTTTTAAAAATTCAGTTTATAAGTTACATATCGAAAATGATTGGAGGTACCTAATTTTAAATGATATCAGTTTTTGGGGAACAACCTGTGTAACGTTTCGGGTGTTGTTCCCTCAGGCCTGTATCTGGTTCTCTTCAGTATAAAAATCTTGAAGGAATGATACCGCCCATCCCAGACTTTCAGAATTAATGAGATCAGGTGATAATAACAACAGAGATGAGGAGAATAGTCCGAATGAGTTATCATTGTATAACTCCTCATTCTAGAAATTCAAACAAAAGGCGATCACGTGATAACAATAACTAAGATGAAGGTCATAGTCCGAATGTAAATAATGATATCTCTCCATCCAAGACTAAACCATCGCCCGGTTCACACTCCACCCACATCTATTGAACAGGTGAAGAGGCTCATCCCTTGTTTCCTGTTTAGGATGCGGTTTCCGGTTTTCTCTTTTCCAATCTTTTCACTGTTTTCCTTATTTTTTTTTTTTTCAATTGGAGTAGATAGACTAAACTATCGCCCGGTTCACACTCCACCCACATCTATTGAACAGGTGAAGAGGCTCATCCCTTGTTTCCTGTTTAGGATGCGGTTTCCGGTTTTCTCTTTTCCAATCTTTTCACTGTTTTCCTTATTTTTTTTTTTTTCAATTGGAGTAGATAGACTAAACTATCGCCCGGTTCACACTCCACCCACATCTATTGAACAGGTGAAGAGGCTCATCCCTTGTTTCCTGTTTAGGATGCGGTTTCCGGTTTTCTCTTTTCCAATCTTTTCACTGTTTTCCTTATTTTTTTTTTTTTTCAATTGGAGTAGATAGACTAAACTATCGCCCGGTTCACACTCCACCCACATCTATTGAACAGGTGAAGAGGCTCATCCCTTGTTTCCTGTTTAGGATGCGGTTTCCGGTTTTCTCTTTTCCAATCTTTTCACTCTTTTTCCTTTATTATTCTTTTTTTTCAATTGGAGTAGATAGACTAAACTATCGCTCGGTTCACACTCCACCCACATCTATTGAACAGGTGAAGAGGCTCATCCCTTGTTTCCTGTTTAGGATGTGGTTTCCGGCTTTCTCTTTTCCATTCTTTTTACCCTTACGTAACCCCCTGCGCATCAGTGGCGTTACCGCCTTGCTCGGGGTGATATGATTAAAAAAAAAAAAAAAAAAAAAGAAATTTACAAAAAAAGGTTAGCACAAAAATGACGAGGACAATAGTCCGAATTTAAATGATGATGACTCCTCATTCAATAAATTCAGACAGAAGTCTATTAAATGGATAAAAACAACAAAGATAAGGACAATAGTCCGAATGTAAATGATGATGACTCCTCATTCAATAAATTCAGACAGAAGTCTATTAAATGGATAAAAACAACAAAGATAAGGACAATAGTCCGAATGTAAATGATGATGACTCCTCATTCAATAAATTCAGGCAGAAGTCTATTAAATGGATAAAAACAACAAAGATAAGGACAATAGTCCGAATGTAAATGATGATGACTCCCCATCCTAAAAATTCAGACAGAAGTCGTTCAGGTGATAATAACAACAAAGATGAGGACAATAGGCTAAATATAAATAATGATTACTCCCCATTCCAAACATTCAGAACTTAATACATTTTAAATAGCGTATGTACGTGTGTCTAAGCAGACGAACCATCGCATATAAATGGACACACATATATTGGCGGGGAATTCCTCCGTAACTGTTAATGTATGGAAGGAGAAAGAAAAACTTTACCGACCCCAGACTTGAGCTAAGGATGACGAGAAGAAGGGGAAAAAGGATATCTATCCTTTGGTTAACTCTTTACTACTGAGTTGTGTTGCATCACCGTGCCAGACTAGATCACATCAAACTGAGAAAACCTCTCCAGATTGGACGGTGAGGCACGCTAGAAACCCCCACCCTGAACGCCTCGACAGAGCTCTTCACACTCCGGTCTGTCGGAAACAAAAATGTCTCATCAAATTTGCAGGCTTTTCTCCAGCATCCTCTTTGTCTCTGTTTCTTTAAGTGTCTGCCATGGGCTCTCAATGAGTGCCCATTACTCAGGACAGACGGCGAGAAGTGGAGTTTTATAGATTGAAATAAGAATTAAAAATGTCTTAACAATCGTCTCTTCCAACGTCCTCGGAAATTTTCATCTCATTTTTAAAATGGAAAAGATTATTTCGCATTTAAAAAAATCTTTATTAAATTAAACCCCATTTCTTTAATTTTTCAGATTTGCAGTGGATTTATAATCCACTTCGACTACAATTTCTGATTCATTTTTGCATATATGTATATATATATATATATATATATATATATAATGTATCGAGGTAGCAGATAATTTTCTAAAATATATAGAGACAATGAATGTCTATTATGTTTAATCATGAGCCGTTCTAAATATCGTATTTTGGCCTTAATTTCAGGTGAAAATAAAGACAAAAATTCTCCAACATTTGGATAATTTTTTATTATGCTGGTTCTAAGTTTTATGTTAACGTCCCTATAACCTCTCTAAAGATAGTTTATGTAAGTCAAAAGCTTAGAGCCAACTTATTAAATAATTATCCAAATGTTGGAGAATTTTTGTCTTGTGGAGTGTGAACCGGGCGATAGATTAGTCTATCTACTCCAATTGAAAAAAAAAACAAAGTGAGAAGTTTTGAAAAGAGAAAGCCGGAAACCACATCCTAAACAGGGAACAAGGGATGAGCCTCTTAACCTGTTCAAAATATATATATATATAACATACCACACTTGGTATACAATACAAGTAAATTCCGACAGAGACGAACTCAAGAGAACTCAATGTTAAATTTATTTATTTAATTTAACAGAGTAATATAATTCATAAAAGATTTTAGATTATTACAATGGGTAATACATATTTTTTTCGACCTCCGAGAGCGAAGGATGTGCGTTGTGGCGCAGTGGATATCGGCTCGGAACGAAAAATCGGAGAGCCGAGTTCGAATTCCAGTTGAATTCCTTGCATTCACTTACGCGCAAATACCCTTGGGAAAGGTATTAATCCGTCTCTTCCTCCCAGTTATGGGTTAATAACAGGACAGATTGGGTTCTATAGCCTTGGTCGGCAACCAATCTTCCGCAGAAAGCAATGGCAACCTACTGCGGGATAATCTTCTGCCCAGTCAGTCATGTCTCTTTCGAGACATGATCGCCCAAGCGTGTATCACGTATGGCACTGAACTAACTGACTGAATACATATTTAGAATAATAGTAAGAGTAGTTTTTTCATCAAATTGTATTAAAATTATGATGTAATTTTTTTTGTAGCGTAAATATATCCCAGTATATTTTAAATTAAATTTCATAGTTAAATTTTTCCATGTTTTTCTAAGAGAACAGTTAGGTGGTTTGAGACGCTATTAAGGGAAATGGTGTCAACATTTATTTCTCGTGATTCTGTATTCCTTTCATTGTACCTCTTTGTCCTTTCTTTTTCTCTTCTCGCTTTCCATTCAGTTTTTTCTGTTCCCCCTTTTTTCTTTTTTCTTTTTTCTCTTTTTTTTTCTCTATATTAATCAATCGTTTATCTTTTCTTT
The DNA here is from genome assembly GCA_037127315.1 of Ascarosepion bandense. Classification (NCBI taxonomy): domain Eukaryota; kingdom Metazoa; phylum Mollusca; class Cephalopoda; order Sepiida; family Sepiidae; genus Ascarosepion; species Ascarosepion bandense. Next base: position 795,273 of record JBBBDQ010002203.1, read on the forward strand.
ATCCTTGCTTTCCTCTTTCTTTGGGGTTCTTTTTCGAATGAGCAAGAAAATTTCGTAAATAACCGGTACAAATGTCAATTCTAATATGGACATGTGAGCGTCTATGTATAATAAAATAAAAGAAAAAAAATTTGGGGGAGGATGGGGGATATTTGAGTACCAGTTGTTGTACCATTTGGGTCTGACGAGGCGCGATAATAGCATCAGGATGCGGTGAAATATGTATTACCCATAGTAATAATCTAAAATCTTATATATATATATATATATATATATATATATATATATATATATATATATGTATATATATATATATATATATACTAGCAGTATAGCCTGGTGTTGCTCGGGTGTCATGAAAGCTTTAAAACTAATCCATGGTCCTGAAGCTCAGACTCAGCCTAAATAATATTTGTGTGAAGTTTGATGAGAATCAGAAAGAAATTGTGGATTTGTATAAAGGACATACAGACTGATAAACAGACAGACACACACAAACATCTTGCCTTATATATATATATATTATCGATTGTCTGCACTATTGTAAGAACTGCAAACTTGAAACTTCTGAATATCGTTTCTTATGTCTTTGTCTATGAATGTATCAAATTTGATTTAAATCGGACCACTCATATAACGCGATTTTTTCGATTTTCGATATTTATCGGAGGTACCTAGACACAAAACCCAGCTAAGAACTCTCGCAGACGCTTATAGTACAACTGTGTAAATTTTCAAGAAAATAGGTTCAGCCGTTTCGGTGTCTATAGATGACGGACACACACACACACACACACACACACACACAGACAAAGTTCCATTTATAAATAAGTTTAGATTACATATATATATATATATATATATATATATATATATATATATATAATTCCGAATTCTACATTCGTTGAATATCTGTTTCAGCAAGAAAATCCTCGCTTCTTCAGCAACGATCAAAAACAAATTTCTATTAAATCAAATATGGTATAAAAATTCACATACCGGAAGAAGCCCAAAGACATATCCACACGCAGGAAAGTTTTTTTTTTTTAATAAAATGAAATTTAAGAAAGAAAATTTTTATTTTTCTGAATTTGTCGTCCAGACATAAAAAAGGGGCAAAGACAGAGAATCATGAATTGATATTATATTATTTCTTCTGATAATCAATATTGATAGCATCTGTTTTCTTTTTGTTTTGTTTTGTTTTTGTTTTTGTTTTTGTTTTTTTGGTTTTGGTTTTGTTTTTTTAACTATATGCTCTTATATTTTTGTGGGGGAGGTTTTTTTTATATATATATATATATATATATATATATATATATATATATATATATATATATATATATAAACTTATTTATAAATGGAACTTTGTCTCTCTGTGTGTGTATGTGTGTGCGTGTGTGTCCGTTACCTATAGACTCCGAAACGGCTGAACCGATTTTCTTGAAAATTTACACAGTTGTACTATAAGCGTCTGCAAGTGTTCTTAGCTAGGTTTTGTGTCAAATATCGAAAATCCATAATTGAAAAAATCGGGTTATAGAATGAGTGGTCCGATTTTAATCAAATATGATACACTCATAGACAAAAACATAAGAAACGATATTCAGAAGTTTCATGGTTGCAGTTTTTACAATAGTGCAGAAAATCAATTATATATATATATTTAAAAGGCAAGATGTTTGTGTGTGTGTCTGTTTATCTGCCTGTATGTCTGTATTTTTTTCAGCCCTTTTATTTTAGTTTTTGCTTCGGGTTTGGCTCCAAGTAGGTATAATTGTAGTTCTTAGTCTCAGCCATGATACCATTTACTCAGAGGACTTATTTAGCCTTCAAAATTCAGTTAACGACGAAAAAACCTTATTTGATATCAATACCAGGAAATCAAAATTTGACTTACATCCATTCATTTTTTTTTTTTTCAGTCTACGGTTTTGCTTTAACTGGAAACAACTATTGCTTTTTAGTCTTTCGTGCCAACGTCCAAAGAGTCTGAGCTGCAGGGCCATGGATTAGTTTTAAAGCTTCCATTACACCCGAACAACGCCGGGATATACTGCTAGTATATATATATATATATATATATATATATATATATATATATGTTAATCTTATCAGACCACGCAATGATGCAAAGCCACTAAGACTCAAGAATTTAAGAAAATATAAAATAAAGCGAGATCAATTGAGTATTAATCAAGAAAACAGTTGATAACTATTAACGATGCATTTAAACTTTTGATCAGTATTAATACCCAAGTAAGCACTAGAGTGAGAAAAGAAACTGCAAACATAAAACTTACTGTGACTTATAGCAAATTCCAATGAGAAATGATGAGACCTTTCCGCCAATCTAGCACAGCGCTAAATTCTTAAAGTTTATTTTCCATAGCGAATAGAGCATCCGAACAGTTACCATAGGCATATTTATAGAAAAGACACAAGGAAATGACATATGATGACAAGTCAGGACCAATAATATTAGAAATTCATCTTTGGATTATATCAGGATCTCTAAATATCTATCAGAATCACCGGAACATATGTGGTTGCATTATTCAAAGAAAAAAAACGTATGTTTGACCTACAAATATGTAAAGCAGTCATTCAGTTAAGCATCATACGTGATACACGCTTTGGGCGATCATGTCTCTTTCAAGACATGACTGACTGGGCAGAAGATTACCCTGCAGTGGGTTGCCATTGCTTTTTGCGGTACACTGGTTGCCATCCAAGGCTATAGAACCCAATCTGTCCTACCATTTAACTAACAGCTGGAAGGAGAAGAGAGGGATTATGTTAAATTATTATATCAAGTATAGTTAATGGGGGATTAGTTTATTACTTAATAACTGTAGAAAACCTTTCCCCCACTTAATGCCCAGTAAAAGTTTTAAATTTGTTTCTAACTATTATATTCAGTTGGTCAATTAAGGGGTATACACGCTTTGGGCGGTCATGTCTCGAAAGAGACATGGACTGACTGGGCAGAAGATTATCCCGTAGTAGGTTGCCATTGTTTTCTGCGATACACTGGTTGCCATCCAAGGCTATAGAATCCAATCTGTCCTACCATTTAACTCATAGCTGGAGGAAGAAGAGATAGATTATATTAAATTATTATATTAAATATAATTAGTGGGGATTTAGTTTATTACTTAATAACTACAGAAAACCTTTCCCCCACTTTATGCCCAGTAAATTTTAATTATGCTTCCAACAATTATATCTTGTCAGTCAGCTGAGCGCCATACGTGATACAGGCTTGGGCGATCATGTCTTGAAAGAGACATGACTGACCGGAAAGAAGATTATCCCGCAGTAGGTTGCCATTGCTTTCTGCGGTAGGGTGGTTGCCAGCCAAGGCTATAGAACCCAATCTGTCCTGTTATTTAACCCATAACTGGAGGGAAGAGGCGGATTAATACCTTACCCAAGAGTATTTGCGCGTAAGTGAATGCAATGAATTCAACTGGAATTCGAACTCGGCTTGAGAAGAGGTAGATTATATTACATTATTATATTAACTATAATTAATGGGGGATCAGTTTATTATTTCATAACAATAGAAACTCGATCCCCCACTTTATGCCCATTAAAAGTGTTAATTATATTTCCAACAATTTCATTCAGTCAGTCAATTAAATGCCTGACTGGGCAGAAGATCATCCTGCCATTGCTTTCTTTGGTAGACTGGATGCCATCCACGGCTATAGAACCCAATCTGTCCTATTATTTAACACATAACTGGAGGGAAGAGACAGATTAATATCTTTCCAAGGATATTTGTGGGTAGGTAAATGCAAGGAATTCAAATATAAAATAGACTGATGAGAAAAAAGGCTATGATAGAGACTGAAGCTGAGATGCAAGCGCAGGACCAGTAATATTGCAGATTTCTTATTGGGATTTTATCAAGAATCACTAAATATACATAAAAAGCGCTGGACCTTATGTGCCAGCAATATTCAAAGCAAGGACAAATGGTAAAACTTATGAATACATAAAACAAACACGCCCTTTCTTGCCCCTGCTAACAACAGATTGTAGCTCATATTTGTGATGAATTTACTCGAGATACTTAATTCGCAACTAGATTCCACCCTTTTATCGTTAAAATAGGATCATGTAACCGTCCCTTCTTCTCTAACAGTTTCTTTTCTCGCACATCCCACCTGTGGAATGCTTTTCATCCCCGATAGCTACAATCCCCGAAAGTTTCAATAGAACTGCCATCTTTCATCTCCTTGACTCCCATCTTTCTTTTATCCTTTCTTCGACATCCTCTGTTCCTCTCTGGCTCTCTCTCTCTCTCTCTCTCTCTCTCTCTCTCTCTCTGTGTAAATCCCTGCGCACCATAACACTCCTTCTTTGCTTGGGGTGAAACGATTATAAAAAAAAGGGATCATCTCTCAATCTGACCTGATCAGGCTTGCTATAAATGGTTACGTCATCAGAATAGACATCAAGTTGATTTCTTTTTCCAGTTTTTTTATCAATGTTTAACATTTTACTAACGAAAGGTTTTCTTTTTTTTTATTATGAGCAAATAATGTTAAATTCAGTGGCGCCATCTTCGATTTTTCTTTTACAAAACAAATTTCTCTAGTTTGAATTCAGTCACGTAAAGAATTATGGGATAAAATCAGTCAGACCCTTCGACAATTACTGTCCAGGACATATGATCGTTTTCGAGGGAGAAAGAAACCATATTGATTTTCAGATTATGTTAGGCCGAAATCCCCAGAAAAATTTTAATTAAATTAAATTGGAAGATTACAGCCATTGCAGGTTTTAAATAGGCGACCATATGCCTTTAATCTCTTTCTCGTGTGCAAGGCAAGATTTGCAAAATTGTCAGCATTTGTAATTTTTGTTATTTTTTATTAGTCATTATTTCTTGTGGTTTGTGCCAAGGGAATATTGGACACTGTTCATTTTCGATTTATTTTAGAGGAAATAAAATCACAAGATGCCTCAAAATATTAGATATTTATTGGTGCAAATATCTATCTATCTATCTATCTATCTATCTATCTATCTATCTATCTATCTATCTATTTCGCTCTCTCTTTCACTCTGTATATATATATATATATATATACAGCCTTTGAGATTTGAAAAAGAAATCACTCGACTGGCGGTCGAGAGCAAGAGAAAATTTACTAGCCCCAAAATCATTTTACTTGACCGACTTCATTTTTTTAAAAGTTGCCTTACGTAAACATACCGTGAATTGGTGACGGAAAACAAAAAAAAATGAAATTTAAGTCAAAATTTCGAACATGTTAGAAAAAATTTAAAAACTATTTTAAAATAATAACAGCAAAATTTGGTCTTTCCTCTTAATAATAGCATAAACATTTTGATGATTAAACTTTGTTTTTATTAAATTTGAGCCCTTTTAACATCATGATATGCTGTTACCTAAATTCGTAGTTTCTTTCTTTTGTTGACTACAACCTCCATCTCATAGATGATAAAAAAATAACAAATCTGATTTTCTATAAAAAAATTACTTGTAAAATTTGTTTTTCGGTGCATGGTTGAAAGAAGTATGCGTATTTTTCTCTTTCTTTCAAATGTTCTTTTTATTTTTCGGCGAGGAAACTGCTGTTGAGTCAAGAATAATATTTTTCCAAATAAGTTTCTAAAGATCTGTGAGCGTCTTTAATCTTGGCTCCACTCTGGAAGCGTTAATTGAAAGAATGTTTACACTGACCGGCCATGCATATGACCAAAAAGTTCAATAATATCATTGTAGATCATTCTAAGTAACTTGTGAATCTTCAATGGCATACTTTTGGGTTGTAAAAAAAATCAAATTTCAATGGGAGATTTTTAATCGACCGCGGGCGAGTAAAGCAATAAACTTTAATCGCCCAATTAAGTTTTTAATCGACTGAGTCGATCGGGCTAGTGAAATCTAAAAGGCTATATATATATATATATATATATATATATATATATATATATATATACACACACACATATATATATATATATATATATATATATATATATTAAGTAAGTAATTTATCAAGTTTTATTCGACCTCAACAGAATGCAGAAAGCACTGGACGGCCGTTTCGTCCAATATTTGGGACTCATCAGCAGTGCGCATCCACTACGAGGAATTGAAACCCAGACAGTTGCGTTATTAAACGAATGTCATACCAACTGTACCACCGTCTCCGTCTCTCTAATTAAACTCGATATAGCGTAGCTCAATAGATTACTTATTGGATATTTCAAATCCTCCACAATTTCTTATATATATATATATATATATATCGTTTCATCCTAAGCAAGGCAATACAGCCATTGGTGATCAGAAAAGAGTGGAAGGTTACATAGAAGAAGAGCGGAGATAAAAAGGAACCGGTTACAGGGGTTGTCAAAGAATGGTTAAGAAAAGGATTGGAATACTGGTGTGAAGAGAACTGGGTGGGAATAGATTGAAAACTCTGGTGGAAGTCCGAAGCGCCTCTGACGTGCAAATCGATCGTCGAAACCGGGTGTAGGGGCGAAAGACCAATCGAGCCGTCTAGTAGCTGGTTCCCTCCGAAGTTTCCCTCAGGATAGCTGGCGTTCGATCGTCGCAATTCCATCCGGTAAAGCGAACGATTGGAGGCCCCGGGGCCGTTCACGGCCTCGACCTACTCACGAACTCGGAACGGGTGGAACGGGTCGACTCTCCCGAATACGAAGCCGTCCCTCGCCCCTCTTCGCGGGCCGAAACGACGCGGGGAGGAAACGAATGCGAGTGGGCCACTTTTGGTAAGCAGAACTGGCGCAGTGGGATGAACCAAACGTCCGGATAAGGTGCCTAACCCGACGCTCATGAGATCCCCGAAAGGGTGTCGGTCAATATAGACAGCAGGAATCCGCTAAGGAGTGTGTAACATCTCACCTGCCATATCGACCGGCCCCGAAAAGGGAGAAAAACATGTGTAATGTTCAGCGCCAAAATTAATGTTTTTTTCAATAGTTTTACTCATAAACATTTTTCTTACCTAGAAGGTTTTCTTCTCGTAAAGTACTCGATATCGGCGTGGAGATAACTCGTTGGTAATTTTAGTGCAAAGCACTGGTCATTTTAACTGAGCAGGTTCATGCTGACTTCGAAGTTTCGTGATGAGACAGGTATGATGCCCTTACTAGCCACAGCTTTGTTTCTTGACAAGATGAGTGTGGGCATCTTAACTGAGTTCTCAATAAACTTCGAAATCTCCATGAACCTGCTCAGTTAAAGCGACAGATCCTGTATATAAATTCAAAATCCATGGTCGTATGGTCATTTCAACGAACTGAATTCGATTCATCGGCGGCCTTTAATATTATGGAAAAACTTTAAAATTTTTTGAGTGTCTGTGTGTGGGTAACGAAATCGAAGTCAATATAAATATATTTTAATTAAACACACACACACACACACACTCATATATATATATATATATATATATATATATATATAGGTTAAATTAAAAATGACAGATAAAGTATTATCATTAACTATTTATAGAGATTTTTATGTGTTCGTATATAAAAAGTTAATGATAATACCTTGTCTGTTATTTTTATTATATATATATATATATAGTTAGATTTTACTGATGGTTAGTACCAAGAATGCTATTTTTCAGTGGGTTACTAATAGAAAAGTATGTTTGCAAGCAGGTTTTTTGTCATAAAGTGCTCGATACACACATATCTATACCAACTTCCAACATTACCTGATGATGAGATTCTATCTTGAAACATAGAAATTTCCGTGTCGCAATGTACTTGTAATTCATAGTTATATCGAAACTTATTTATAAATGGAACTTTGTCTGTGTGTGTGTGTGTGTCTCTGTGTGTGTGTCTCTGTGTGTGTGTCCGTTTTCTTATAGACTCATCAAAGATTCATCAAAGGGTGTCTTCAGTGAGGCACAGATTTCATCGCCGATTTCGCGTTTTGCATCTTATCAAACATCAACCCCGACATGACTCCGGACGAGTAAGGCCGTCTTTTTGAAAGCATCGTTCTACGCACCTCGACATTGCCAGAATAAAATTGCCAGAATAACATTGCCAGAATAACATTGCCAGAATAAAGGAAATACAGCATCAACCAATGAGCAAAATGTTTTTGTAGTTCCCTCCCATATACTGGTGCCTCCTCTGGTTTCGATTTGAGTTATTACCATCTCTCTCTCTCTCTCTCTCTCTCTCTCTCTCTCTCTCTCTCTCTCTCTGTGTGTGTGTGTGTGTGTGTGTATTTTGTTGAATTTCATCTTACGTTTGGTTCGGTTCTCAAAGATTTAAATCCCGAAAAAATCAGTTGAATATAAGCGGCATAAGTTTGCACAGGGCATGAAACTTGGGCACCTCGAGGTGGTGTCATGGTTAGCAGGTTTGCCTCACGCGTAGTAGTGAGTTCGATCCTCACTGGGTGTCCCATAATTTTGGTCTTGTGATACATCTAAGCTGCACTTAGGATATCACCACAGTGCATGAAACACCGAGTCGTGCTACAGACAGGATTATATATATATATATATATATATATATATATATATAGCACCTCACGAGCCAGACGAATCTACCTAGGTTTCTTCTAAACGGATCGTCAGAGAAAGCTGGCTAAACAGGAAAAGAAAAACGACATATAAATAGGTAATCCTGACAACCCACGTGACCAAGAAATTAAAGAAACTATAACACGGGGGTGGGGAGGTATTATTTTTTCGTGTCGGGTTTTTTCTTTGGGCTTCGTACTGATTTCGGTCCGAACACTTTTGACTGACTTTCATGCCCTAAGCTCTTTCTTTTTTTCAACCATTTTTTTCCTTCGATAGTTTTCGAGGAAGGTTTTCAAGACGAGTATAATGATAATCTTGTTTATATATATATATATATATATATATATATATATATATATATATATATATAATTATTACCAGTATAGCCCGGCGTTGCTCGGGTGTAATGAAAGCTTTAAAACTAATCCATGGTCCTGGAGCTCAGACTCTTTGGACGTTGGACCAAAAGACTAAAAAGCAATAGTTGTTTCCAGTTAAAGCGAAACCGTAGACAGAAAGAACAATTAATGGATGTAAGTCAAATTTTCATTTCCTGGTATCGATATCAAATAAGTTTTTTCGTCGTAAACTGAATTTTGAAGGCTAAATAAGTCCTCTGAGTAAATGGTATCATGGCTGAGACTAAGAACTACAATTATACATACTTAGAGCCAAACCCAAAGCAAAAACGAAAATAAAAGAGCTGAATAAAAATACAGACAAACAGATACACACCCAAACATCTTGCCTTTTATTTATATATTATCGATTTTCTGCACTATTGTAAGAGCAGCAACCTTGAAACTTCTGAATATCGTTTCTTATGTCTTTGTCTATGAGTGTATCATATTAAAATCGGACCACTCCTTCTATAGCCCGATTTTTTCGATTATCGATTTTCGATATTTATCTGGAGTACCTCGACACAAAACCTCGCTAAGAACACTCGCAGACGGTTATAGTACAACTGTGTCAATTTTCAAGAAAATCGTTTCAGCTGTTTCGGAGTCTATAGGTAACGGACACACACACAGACACACACACACAAAGTTCCATTTATAAATAAAGTTTAGATATTGTAGAACAGATGTATTTATCTAGACTTGTCTAAAAATATGTATGCTGTTGACACACTGAAACACTAAGTCGGCACATGGTTAGCAAAAGGTTGTCGACCACTGCTATATACAATCCATCGCAAAAAATGCAGGTGAAATAATCTGCTTTTTATGACACTCCAATCACTCTCTGATTCCTCGGGTTATGCTCTATATTTATGAAGACTCAGATCAGGTCAAAATGGAGTAGTTTTTTTTTTTTTTTTTTTTTTTTTTTTAATCATATCACCCCGAGCAAGGCAGTAACGCCACTGATGCGCAGGGGGCTACGTAAGGGTAAAAAGAATGGAAAAGAGAAAGCCGAAAACCGCATCCTAAACAGGAAACAAGGGATGAGCCTCTTCACCTGTTCAATAGATGTGGGTGGAGTGTGAACCGGGCGATAGTTTAGTCTATCTACTCCAATTGAAAAAAAAAATAAAATAATAAAGGAAAAGAGTGAAAAGATTGGAAAAGAGAAAACCGGAAACCGCATCCTAAACAGGAAACAAGGGATGAGCCTCTTCACCTGTTCAATAGATGTGGGTGGAGTGTGAACCGGGCGATAGTTTAGTCTATCTACTCCAATTGAAAAAAAAAATAAAATAATAAAGGAAAAGAGTGAAAAGATTGGAAAAGAGAAAACCGGAAACCGCATCCTAAACAGGAAACAAGGGATGAGCCTCTTCACCTGTTCAATAGATGTGGGTGGAGTGTGAACCGGGCGATAGTTTAGTCTATCTACTCCAATTGAAAAAAAAAATAAAATAATAAAGGAAAAGAGTGAAAAGATTGGAAAAGAGAAAACCGGAAACCGCATCCTAAACAGTAAACAAGGGATGAGCCTCTTCACCTGTTCAATAGATGTGGGTGGAGTGTGAACCGGGCGATAGTTTAGTCTATCTACTCCAATTGAAAAAAAAAAAATAAAATAATAAAGGAAAAGAGTGAAAAGATTGGAAAAGAGAAAACCGGAAACCGCATCCTAAACAGGAAACAAGGGATGAGCCTCTTCACCTGTTCAATAGATGTGGGTGGAGTCTTACCATATTTGGACGGGGCTTCCCAGTCCTTACAGACCAGGATAGATAGATAGATAGATAGATAGATAGTTAGATAGATAGATAGATAGATAGATAGATAGATAGATAGATAGATAGATATGAGCATATTGGGATGATAGATAGATAGATAGATAGATAGATAGATAGATAGATAGATAGATAGATAGATAGATAAAGAACAGATTGAGATAGATAGATAGATAGATAGATAGATAGATAGATAGATAGAATTAGACTGACATAGATAGATAGATAGATAGATAGATAGATAGATAGATAGATAGATAGATAGATAAAGAACAGATTGAGATAGATAGATAGATAGATAGATAGATAGATAGATAGATAGATAGATAGAATTAGACTGACATAGATAGATAGATAGATAGATAGATAGATAGATAGATAGATACGAACAGACTGATATATATATATATATATATAGATAGATAGATAGATAGATAGATAGATAGATAGATAGATAAGAAAAAGAAAGAAAGACCTTTAAAAGGTGATCATTTGTAACGCCTATAAAAATCCAGATAGACTGTTATAGATACGGTATACCTCATGAAAATATTGAGAAAGAAAGAAAGAAAGAAAAGGAAAGAAAGAAAGAAAGAAAGAAAGAAAGAAAGAAAGAAAGAAAGAATCTCTGTATAAGTTGATTATTGGTAACGCCTATAAAAATCAAAGAATTTATTATTTTTTCTTGGGTTCTGTTTCGATTCTTTTTTATTGCTTTTTGTGTGTCAATAACTTTGTCTTCGAAGTAAATTCAAACCTGCTTGTCTCGTTTTAGAAGTTTTTTTTTGTTTCTTTTTTTGAGACGATTTTTATTTTAATGAGTAGACAAGAATAAGTCTTCATCCAGAGAAAAAATAAATTAAAATAATTGATTGCGTGATTCATTTGTTCTGACTAATTGGAAGGCTAATTAGCAGAAACAATGTTTGTCTATCATTTGTCTTAGGCATCAGCCAACAATAACAAAACGTTTGGAGAAGTGGGGGTGACGAAAAGACCAGTTGTCCAAATCTTATCAAATTTCTAAATAACAGATTTTTTAGAAACTCTTCCTTCTCAAGAGAGAAAATTTTAAGCGCCTACATATATAAAAATCAGTCTATTTCGCTCTCTCGCTCTTTCTCTCTCTCTCACTCTCACTCTCTCTCTCTCTCTCTCTCTCTCTTTCTCTCTATCTATCTATCAATCTATCTCTCCATTTATATTTGACTCGACTTTTCGAATCTCTACCTCTGTATGTATACATATATATATATATAAATATATATATTGTGTGTATTTTGGCAGCATTTTTTCATTAATGCAGGTTTCATTGAATAATATAGACAAGTTTTGTCTATTAATTTTGTGTAGGATCCGTTCATACCGTCTGATATACTTGATGGTGATGTCGTTGAAAGACAATAAAAAATCACAGTAATTGTATTTTCAATTCAATTCTCGTTATTGTTAATAACTTAAATGTTCTATGTTTACTGTGCGTTAATATTTACTCTTTGATAATGGCTTATGTGAGCCGAAAGCTTAGACCCGATAAAAAAATCAACAATTACTGTGATTTTTTGTTGTCTTTCAACGACATCACCATCAAGTATATCAGACGGTATGAACGGATCCTACACAAAATTAATAGACAAAACTTGTCTATATTATTCAATGAAACCTGCATTAATAAATATATATATATATATATATGTGTGTGTGTGTGTGTGTGTGTGTGTGTGTGTGTGTGTGTGTGTGTGTGTGTGTGTGTGTGTGTGTGTGTGTGTGTGTGTGGGTAGTTGCGAAGAGTAACGAAATGGTTTTAACAAGCGACATATTTAATATATTTTTTTAGCATTATTTTAATCGATACTCGTATTTGTGTAGATATAAATTATAGATGACATTTGTTAAACTATTTCATTAATCTTCGTAACTTTCTACAATATATATATATATATATATATATATATATATATATATATATATATGTTGTTACGGAAAGTCCCGAAGATTAAAGAAATGGTTCAACCAGCGACATATTTAATTTATTTTTTTTAACATTATTTTTATTCTATACTCGTCTTTGGGTAGTATAAATTATAGATGACCTTTGCTAAAACTATTTCGTTAATCTTCGTAATCTTCGTAATCTTTATATATATATATATATATATATATATATATATATATATATATATATATAAATATATATATATATATATATAATAGGCATTTATTGTCTGTTATATTTAACAATATATGTTTTAGAAGAAAAAATATATATATAAATCCCATCTTTTATTCTATCGATCCCGGCCAGAAGCAAGTAGAAATCGGGCTACACTGATGAGCTGTGATACAGCAAAACAGGCTTGTGGATGACAAATATATATTTATATATTATCCTATGTTGTACGCACGTCTCTGAATTTCATGTACTTCAGCAATCTTCGCGTGCTTAACATATCGTACTGTCTTATTTTTAATTTGAATTATTAATTAGCGTTTCTTTCTGTTATAGGGACCTACCCATATCACACATGAACTTGTCCAAACTATATATAATTACCAGTTCTGCAGAGAGAGTTAGAGCGAAATAAATTCCAGCTGAGGGTAGAATTTGATTCACCTCTCATTTATCATTCAGTTGTGTTTCCGTCCTCGGGCAAAGAGCGGTTTGGCTCTATGCCTGTCTGAGGACGAACATGCAACTGAAAAAATTATTCTGAAGAGTGCTAACCTCAGGCTGCCATTCTGCGGGCTTTACTTCTCTTTCGGGTGGGATGCTGAGTTTATTACCCGGCGCCTGAAGCGTTTTCAAAAGGGGAAGTGCCGAGCGGGTGGTTGGGAATATTTCTACGGTACTGCCGACAAACCCACCTAAAAACTGACCTTGTATCGCATCAGTTTCATGGTGGGTGCTATAATAGAAACCGAGAGTGAGAGCAGAATCTATTCCAGCAGATAACTCTGAGAGCTGGACTAACAGTCACGCTAGTAATCATTAGTATAGGTTTGTACTACTTTCTTTGTTGAAGTTATTTGGTTTAACACTATCACGTCTTTATGTCTTTATTTCTTACCCCAGCAAGATCACAACAACTTGGCGACGAGGATTCTTAAAGACCATTGAGGACCTCAAAAGGACTGCGTGTAAATTGTCAATATTGGCTCAACATTGTACGCACGGATTTCTATTTTTCGTCACACGTTGTTCTATTCAGCAGTACTTGGCAATCCAGGAAAGGAAACTGAACGACAAAAAAGTGTAAGAAATTTACACTGAACTTGAACGCGAGCCATTAATATACGAAAATTCATGTTTTTTCGAACAAAAAAGCACTCGTGATTCTCTGATTGAGTAACAAATTAAAGTTATTCACTTTTAATTAATTTCTGTTTCGTTTACTGAGGGAGTAAGAAACTAAAGTTTTATTTTTTTCTGTTATTCAAAAAGGGAAAAGTTTTTCATTTGAATCTAATTTGTATTCGAGTAATCATAAAAAGATACATATAAACATGGACGAATTTAAATCCACTATACTCGAAATTCTTAAGTCCCAACTTTAACACCAAAACTAAATTAAATGGCAAGAAAAGCAACTTGAAATTCAAAAGCAAACGGCGAAACTACGACTTGAATTTCGAAAGCAAGCTAAAAAAAACGGGTTGAATTTCAAAAAACAAACAGAACTGAGACATCAGAAACTCGACGAAATTCTACTTCAAGCTCAACAAAAGCAAAGAATCTTGCTTAAACTGGCAAACTGGGGACAAATTAGTGAATACAAAATTGTGTTCTCACAAAGCATGATCTGGGGCACAGTAGATACTTTTACATATTCTCCGGACAAAGATATCCTATTTTAGAAGATTCGAGGACTTATACGCCACAGACTGCATAAATTGGTCCGCCTCTAAAAAAGTTCACTTTCTTCTTCAAAAACTAGGCCCCACTGAGCACACCAAATTTGTAAATTATATTTATCTCGTACAACAAGCGAATTGACATTCCCTGAAGTGGTTAAACTTCTTACAGAACTTTTTAGTCCTAAAACTTTACTCTTTCATAAGTGATGGAAGTGTATGAATTTAACCAGAAAATGTAGTGAAGATTTCACTACATTTACGTCGGTCGTGAACAAACATTGCGACGATTTCAAGCTGTCAGAATTGAGTGCAAATACTTTCAAGTGTCTATTATTTGTTCAGTGACTCGTTTCAGCTAAAGATGCTGAAATTAGACGTACAGTTCGGAATAAATTGGAAATGGGGCCAAACCTTACTTTTCAACAAATAGCGAAGGACTGTCAGAAATTCATAAGCGGACGATTCGAAAAATATCGAGGAATCTGGCATAGCTTACATAAGAAAAGTACTCAAAAAGAAAAAACAATATATTTCTCCTTCTAAAACAAACCAATAAAAAGACAAGACAATTTGCTTCCTAACCCGTGTTTCGGTTGTGGATTGTTCTATTGGTATAAAGACTGCACTTCTTCTTCTTCTATGTGCCCTGTCCCTTCAGGACGTAGGCGATCATGGCTCTCCACTTCTCCCTATCCCTTGTGGCTCTTAGTATGTTTGCTCCTGTTGCTCCTGGCAACCCCCGTTCCGTCATCCACCTGATCAGACCGCTGCCTTCCTCTGTCTCTCCTTCCTTCTATTTGTCCAGTCAGTATCAGGTTCTCCAGGCTCTCCTTCCTCATTGCATGTCCCAGGAACTTCAGTTGTCTCTTCCTGATGCTCAGCATCAATTTCCTTTTGTTGCCATTCTTTCTAACACCTCGTCGTTGCTTGTATGCTCAGTCCACGATATCCGTAGCATCCTTCGGTAGAACCACATTTCGGCCGCTTCCAGTTTTGTCCTCATTTTCGATGATATTGTCCAGCATTCACAGACTGCACTTACCGGAATAAAAAAATGCCTAAATTGTAGTCGTATCGGGCACAAGAGATCACACTGTTGATCGAGAAAAAAGTTAATAGCTCCGTAAAAAACACAGAAGCAGATGAACATGACAGGTTAAACATTAGAAAGTACGTGCAAGTATAAATCCTATACAAATCCTGCTTATTTAGAAAATTAGGAGTGGTAGTTGGTGAAAATGCTTGAGGTGTGTCACTATTGTTCAATCAAAAATGAGAATTAGGTAACCATAGAGTTTTAAGATTTAGGCCGCTAAAGTATGCAGGATGGTCTGGTGTCGAGACACGTCACCTTTTAATTTTATCTGGATAAGATACATAATGGGACCAGAAATTATTTAAATGGGTGGACAATGATTTTTAACTGGAGATTAGATTTTAGGTTTTTTATTAAAAATTATTTTTTTTACGACCTCATGGCAAAAAGGGCTGCAATGTTTAGGTTAAAATTAGGATTAAATGATTATTGCCACATCTAAAGCATTTCTCCTACTACCACTTCCTAATTTTTAAAATAACCATTCATCTTATATTTTCAAATAAATCATTTTCACAATTTTAATATATCACCTGAAAAAAAAGTATTATATATCACCTGAAAAGAACAGTGTTAAATATATATATAAATATCGTAATTTTATTATTGCAATGGTTTATAAAAGCACAATATGATTACACAAAAATTTTCATGTTTCAGAAAAAAACTGTTCCTCTTCAGGTGATATGTAAAATAAATGGTGAAAAGTATTTATTTTGGAAATATAAGATGAATTCATAGTTATTTAGAAAATTAGGGAGTGGTAGTTAGAGGAAATGCTTTAGGTGTGTCAATATTGTTTAATCAAAAATGAGAATTATGTAACCATGGTGATATAATATTTGGGTTATGAATGGGGGCAGGATGGATTGGATCTCGACGTGTCACTTTTTAATTTTGTCTGGGTAAGATATATAGTGGGACCTTAGAATTTTTAAAATGGGTAGACAATAATTAACAGGAGGTTGGATTTTAGATTTTTTTATTGAACAATAGATTTTTTTACTACTATCTATGAATAATAATGATAGAATGTTTAGGTCAAAATTAAAGGTTGTCCCAAAAGTTCGTAAACACTTGCAAAAAACTGAAATTTTACTCGCCAAGTTATTTAAGGTTATCAGAAAACACTTGAAAAAAATTGAAATTTTACTCGCAATACAACAAAAATTATTGCTCAAAATAAAGACCATCATTTTCCAAGACTTTCTGCCATAGATCTGCAAGCTTTCGGATCTGGTCAAGGTACCATTCAGCCGGCTTCGAATCAAAGAATACTTGACATGCTTCCTCGACTTCATCAAACGAGTCGAATCGGCGGCCCTTCAGAGCAGAAAAGGCCGTAATTTGATGGAGTACAGTCAGGACTCTAGGCTAGATGTGGCAGAACCTCAACTCCGTCCAGCTCTTCAAACTTATCTTTCATCTTCCTGGCGGTGTGTGGCCTGGCATTGTCTTGCTGCATCAAAGCACGCTTTCAGTTGATCAGTACTTTTGCTTCAACTTTTCGTAGACCCGCTCAAGTTCCTAACTGTAAAGTTCGGCACTGATGGCACGACCATTCGGAATCAACTCAAAATGCACGATTCCTTCAAAGTTCCACCAAACGCGCAACATTACATTCTTGCCGAATCGATCTTGTTTTGGAACCGACGGTGTCTCTTGCCCTTTCTGAACACATCGCTTGTCTCGATTGTGCTGGACCAGATAGACCCATTTCGCAAGTGGTTACGAACTTTTGGGACAACCTAATAGTATGCTTAGTTATATTGTATTAAGAACAACAATTAAGTTTTGTGTGGGTAATTTATTTTATTAAAATAATTTTCTTTTTATTTATGTTAGAGAATAAGTTATAAATGAAATACTGAAATTAATTAAATTTTAAAGAAAATTATTTTATTTGAGTTAGGCACAGAGTGGGACTACACAATACTTAAATATATAAATAATTGGCAACATCAAGTTCGATTTGTTTTTAATTACTTAATGAGTAAAATGACAGAAATGTTTATGTCATAATTAGGAATAAATAATTATGGGATATTAAACTATATTGTAGTTAAGAAAGTTGATTAAATAGTGTGTGTGTCTATTATTTAGTAAAATAATTATTAATTTTTAAATTATGTTAGAGCATCTAAACTTATTTATAAATGAAACTTTGTGTGTGTGTGTGTGTGTGTGTGTGTGTGTGTCCGTTACCTATAGACTCCGAAACAGTTGAACCGATTTCCTTGAAATTTTACACAGTCGTACTATAAATGTCTGCGAGTGTTCTTAGCTCGGTTCTGTGTCGAGGTACCCCCGATATATATCGAAAATCGATAATCGAAATAATCGTGTTATAGACAGTGTGGTCCGATTTTAATCAAATTTGATACACACATAGACGTGGTACACGGCCGAAAGTACAGGACACCCAGTGAGGATCGAACTCACTACTCGACTGTAATAATTCAAGCGAGACAAGATTGTTAACCATTACACCACCGCTAGGTGCCCAGTAATAATTCTAAGCTGTGTTAAATTCTATTTAATTTCATGTTGCCAAGGTCTCTTGAAACCACCAACGCTTAAAACGTTTTGTAAAAAGTGCTTCAATTATTTTTTAAAAAGACTTTCACAATCTTGATTCTATCTAATTAGCTAGAGTATAATAAGCTATAAATGTAAGTTGGTCGGGTTAGCGAGTGAAATGTGCGGTTGAAGAATTGAAAATGGCTAATGAATCGACCGGAAGCGCTTAAGAAAATTAATACCACGGTCAGTCGCAAACCTCAGATCGTCTCTATAAACGGAAACACTATAAGTACTTAAAAGACAATAAAAGAACTTTCTTGTCCATAAAATTTCATGAAATACACACACACACACACACACACACACACACACACACACACACACACACACACATATATATATATATATATATATATATATATCAGCATGCAGTGTGGGTATAGAAGAATCCAAAGGAGTATCCTGAACATACAGTGGTAGGATAACTCTCTAAGAGAGCTCTAAACATATATGCATATAAATATATATGGAGCAAATATAAGATAAATTAAAGAAAACACGTTATTTCATGGTGAATCGGAAGTATGGGCCTATTTCAGGCAAACCATCCTCAGCTTCCGTTTTTATTTTACCTATATATATATATATATATATATATATATATATATATATATATATATATATGTGTTATTACTTAGCAAAATTTTACAAATGGCCAGGAAGTTTTTGCTTCGGCCAGCCATGGAGAAGAGATCGCAAAAACTGGACACCAGAACAGTTCATTCGATGCACATGTTATTATGCAATATTAACAAAAGAACCATTTTATTTTCATTTAGAATCATCCACTTGGAAAGGAATACTAAAAATATGAATACATCATTCTTTTTTAAAACTGTGGTCGCCTAATAATTATGGCCGGTACTCGTTCAGTAATGAATTAGAGCACTCTGGCTATTGGCGTATGATACAGCATACGCTAAAAAATGTCTGTATTCTTCTGCCGAGCACCCATAGCTCAGAGGTAGAATAATTATTAGACCACCCCAGTTTTTTTAAAAGAAATGATGTATTTCATACTATTTTTAAGTGGATAATTCTAAATGAAAATAGAATGGTTCTTTTGTTATTATTACTTTGCAACATTTTACAAGGCAAATGGCGACAATTTACCCATCGCACCCTGTAGATTTCCTCTCTCTCTCTCTCTCTCTCTCTCTCTATATATATATATATATATATATATATATATATATATATATACTACCGGTCATAATTTTTAGGCCACCCCAGTGTTTAAAAGAAATGATGTATTTCATATTATTCATTAGTATTTATTGCCAAGTGGATAATTCTAAATGAAAATAGAATGTTTTTTTTTTGTTATTATTACTTTGCAAAATTTTACAAGGCATAGAAGCAAAGATGAACTCGTCCGAATGCCCATAAATTTTCTTTATTCATTCACTGATGAAAATTGCGATATAGGTAATTATTAAATATTTATAAATTCATTTAATGAACATGTTAATTTTCAGTATTAACAAAAGAACCATTCTATTTTTATTTACAATTATTCACTTGGCAATAAATATTAAAAAATAGTATGAAATACATTATTATTTTTAATACTTGGGTGGCCTTATAATTATGGCCGGTAGTGTATATATGGGGTACAATTGATGAATTGTTGTCTAAATTATGCTAAAATGACATTTCATTTAACAAATTAAACACAAATATTTAAAGATACTAAAGAGTAAATTTTGTAAATCTGTTCAATAAAATCGCCATTGGCTTCATCCTCGGTTTCCAGACGACCTTGGAATCTTCTGATTGTGTGGCATGTTAAAGAGACCTTTTGCCAGACATAGAGACATCCTGAAGCCACCCTCTTGACCCAGGCAGTACCATCTCTGCCACCTTGAGTCTGAGGCCCCACCAACATATTCTGTGGTTTTATTCTTATAAGAACGACCAGTGTGAGTTTTCCGAGTTACCATGCCTTCGTAATCACCATTAGACTCATCCAACTCTTTTCGAATCCTCTAAACTGTCCTCAGCTTGACACCAAGCATTCAAATGTTCCTGTTTTTTTTTTAATCGTTTCATCCTAAACAAGGCGGTACCGCCACTGATGCGCATAGGGCTACACAAGAGTAAAAGTTTAGACAGGAGTAGCTGAAAAGAAAGGCGAACCAGTTATAGTGGGTGTCAGAGAAAGGGAAAGACAAGGACGGGAACACAGGTGTGATGACAGTTGACGAATGTAGAGAGAAAGGAAAAGAACAATATATACGGGGTGATGTAGATAGGACTGGAGGCAAGTGGATAAGAGATGGGAATTGACATTGCATTTAAATTCCTGGATGTTGTAGCCGTCAGGAAAGCAATTATATGGGAAAAAAATTCCACATGCGGGAAGTGCGAGAAAAGAAGCTGATGGAGTAGAATTGTCGCCTGCATTTGGATGATCTAACTGTAAATGGGTGGGACCTTGTTGCCAGTCTGGTTGCCCGAGTAAATTCTAGTGGCGTGGTGGGGAGACCAGTGACTTCAGTTCGTCGGAGCAGAAGTCATTTGAGCTTCTAACGCAAATGTGTGTAAGTTTGAAAAGTTGTTTAGATGTCTAAACAGACAACGGATGGTAATGTGTATTCTTAATTTTATAAGTATATTCAGTCTTGCAACAGGTCGATTGTATTCGCCTTTGTGTGGTCGTGGAAAGATATTCGATGACAAATCAGTCGGATTTCAATCCCAGCTTGAAGCAAACGGTTAATCTAGCTTCACTGAAGAGAGGATAGAGCAAAACAACCTTGTCTGCAGATGATTATTTATGTTTGCGTTGGTCGATAGAGCACTATAGCGAGGGCTAGACTTCATAAAAACGGCAACTACTTACGGCTTTACGCTATGCTCTTTAAATATGTCGGTTAATACCATTTTGTAACTTTCCATAAAATTTCGTAAAATTGTCTTCGTTTATATTAGGAAACAAACCGGATCCAATATGGATGTTGTGAGAAATCGGAAATTTATTTATTTACAGCTTAATGAGACATTGTTGAACCAGGAATTCTGTTAAGACACGTCAGATGAATTGATGGCTTCTACTAGGTATATGGGAGGTGTCGGTTCGAACTCTGTCGGAAGATAAATATTTCCCAAGCAAGATTTCTCGAATATTTATGCCGGCAGGTATATACGGCTTAATTATAAAAAAGCAACAAAAATATTTCAATAAATATCTCGCTTAATATGAATTAAACGCAGTTCGGTTTGGCTACAAAATTGAACGCTCTCGGGTATTAGCTGTTTGTTTACATCGTATAAATAACCTGCTGTGAAAGCTGCCACTCTCAGCCGTTTGCCGATAGCGCAGTGGAAAGATATCTGAAATATGTATCTGTGATACAGCGAAACAGGCTTTTCTGCAGATAATACACACACACACACACACACACACACATATTTGTGTGTGTGTGTGTGTGTGTGTGTGTGTGTGTGTGTGTATTATTTGTGTGCGTGTGGTGGTGGGTGTCAGATTAAATAAATTGTAAATATTGTGTCTGTTTATTTTTAACTAGCAGTATAGCCCGGCGTTGCTCGAGTGTAATGAAAGCTTTAAAACTAATCCATGGTCCTGGAGCTCAGACTCAGCCTAAAGAATATTTGTGTGAAGTTTGGTGAGAATCGGACAAAAATTGTGGAGTTGTATAAAGGACATACAAACAGATAAACAGATAGACACACACAAACATCTTGCCTTTTATATATATATATATATATATATATATATATATATATATATATATATATATATTATTGATTTTCTGCACTATTGTAAGAACTGCAACCTTGAAACTTTTGAATATTGTTTCTTATGTCTTTCTCTATGAGTGTATCAAATTTGATTAAAATTGGACTAATCTTTCTATAACCCGATTTTTTCGATTATTGATTTTCGATATTTATCGGGGGTACCTCGACACAAAACCTAGCTAAGAACACTCGCAGACGGTTATAATACAACTGTGTAAATTTTCAAGAAAATCGGTTCAGCCGTTTCGGAGTCTATAGGTAACGGAAACACACACACACACACACACACACACACACACACATACACACAGACAAATTTCCATTTATAAATAGGTTTAGATAGATAGATAGATAGATAGATAGATAGATAGATAGATAGATAGATAGATACTACCTCATCTCAGAAATATAGACAAATAGAATTATCTATTATTAAACGTCGTACAAATGGCAACACAGATTAGGACTATAGTCCGAATAAGTAGTGTACTTGGTAGAACATGCATCCCTTTTATCCTAGATTTAAGTAACCTGCAAAAGAATTTTCAACATCTAACCTAGATATAAAATTAAATATAAGCGCGCGCGCGAGCACACACACACACATGCGTGCTATTACGGTCACTTACACACACAAGCTTTCCAACAACATAATATGTTATGAAAAACCCAATTAAGAAAAGTATTGGGTGAACTTAAGTATGAAATAAAATGTCGCAATTTGTGTCCGACAGATAAGAGGCTGATTATATAAATGATTTCATTTAAATAATCTGCAATAGGTTGGTAATCCGTGAAAGAAAAAACTATTCAATCAAAGCCTACTCTAATATTTATATCACAAACCTCATTCAATAACGATCGATTTAAATGATCTCTTAAGCCTTTTTTTTTCTTTGTGAACTTTAGCTTAAACCAAGATTTGTGTCCAACAGATATGAGGTTGATTCCTTAATAAATTTCTTTTTATAATCTGAAAAAGGCCCATAATCCATAAAAACTAAACCCATCATTCAAAACCTACTCTAATTTTTATATATACTAACCTCAATCATAAATACTCTTCCTGGACTAGCTCTTGAGCCTTATGTTTTGAGAAAATTAGTATAAACTTAAATTTCTATGTCTGTGCCCAATATATAAGACTCTGAGTCCTTTGCCAGTCTGTCAGTTAAGTGCCATTGGAGATACACACTTTGGGCGATCATGTCACGAAAGAGACATGACTGACTGGGAAGAAGATTATTCCGCAGTATATTGGCATTGCTTTCTGCGGTAGACTGGTTGCCAGCCAAGGCTATAGAACCCAATCTGCCCTGTCATTTAACTCATAGCTGAAGGGAGAACAAATAAATTATATTACATTATTATATTAAGTATAATTAGTGGGGGGATCAATTTATTACGTCATAATAATAAAAAAAAACGACCCCCACTTTATGCTTAGTATAATCTTTAATTATGTTTCCAAATATTATATTCAGTCAGTCAGCTAAGTGCCATACGTGATACACGCTTTTGGCGATCATGTCTCTTTCGAGATATGATTGAGTGGGCAGAAGTTTATGCCGCAGTAGGTTGCCATTGATTTTTTGCGGTAGACTGGTTGCCAGCCAAGGCTATATAACCCAATCTGTCCTGTTATTTAACCCATAACTGGAGGGAAGAGATTGATTGATACCTTTCCCAAGAGTATTTGTGCGTAAGTGAATGCAAGGAATTCAACTGGAATTCGAACTCAGCTCCCTCGATTTCTCGTTCCGAACCGATATCCACTGCACCACAACGCACATCCAGCCTGTTTCGCTGTATCGCAGCTAATCAGTCTAGCTAAACCATCACTTGCTTCCTGTCGGGATCGAAACTCAACCTACAATTACTTCAATCAGCCTACTGTCGCATTCATATCACACACCTCATTCAATATGGCGCTACCTTGAATGGCTCTTGAGCGCCATGTTGGATGAACTTTAGTATCAAATCATAATATATCCATACGTGAGAAAGTGATATATGGCTGATTCCTTAAACACTATCACTGACCTTGCCAATCGGCTTTTATCATGCACACATTAACGTGGAGAAATATTTTTTCTGTTCGATTCGTTAGGCTTTTCTTTTCTCTAATGTTCTCTTCGACTCAGACATTGATCGACGAAGCTATTCAAAATTTACGCGGGCAAAAGAGTTTCCTGCCAATTACAAATCCTTAAGACCCGGATTAATCATAAAAATGAAGACTGTGCAAAGAGGAAACTTGCCTATTGCAATTAATCCGTAAATCAGATTAAGATTTCTTTGTTGCTCATCCGTTTAATCTCTTTTGAGCCTTCCAGTTTTCATTGTCCGTCTTATCTGAAAGCGAACTAGAGGCAGCCATCTCCTCCCAGCTCTTGAAAAACAAAATCCTCATTTTACAGTTACTCTCTGTTCACGTTAACTGGGGTCAGAGTTTCAGTAAAAGTAATATTTTGTCAGTCCTTTACTTTTTTTTTTTTTTTTTTTTAATCATTTCACCCCAAGCAAGGTAGCCTCACCGCCACTGGCGCTCAGGGTGTTACATAGAAGAAAAGTGATGAGAAAGAGGGACAGGTTATAGGGGATGTCAGGAAGTGCGTAAGAGAAGGATGAGAATACAGATGAGAGTGGAGTGGACAGAAAAAAGAGCATGAAAGAGAAAGAAAGAAAGAAAGTAAGAAAGAAAGAAAGAAAGAAAGAAAGAAGAAAAATTGTAGGATTTTTTTTTTATAATCATATCGCTCCAAGCAAGGTAGTTTACTGCCACTGGTGTGCAGGGGGTTACATAAGGGGAAAGTTATGAGAAAGAGTGACAGGCTATAGGGGGTGTCAGGAAGTGGGTAAGAGAAGGATGAGAATACTGATGAGAGTGGAGTGGACGGAGAAAGGATCATGAGAGAAAGCTATGAGAAAGAGTGACAGGTTATAGGGGGTGTCAGGAAGTGGGTAAGAGAAGGATGAGAATACTAATGAGAGTGAAGTGGACGGAGAAAGGAGCATGAGTGGGAGGACGCGGATAGGAGATGACAATTGACGTTACATTTAAATTCTTGGAGATTTGTCGGGGAAGCAAGTATACGGAAGGAAATTCCACATGAGAGAAGTGAGAGAAAAGATGCTGTATATAGTAGAATTTGCGGTTACATTTTATTGGTTTCACTATAAAAGGTGGGATTACTAGTCTAGTAGCTCGAGTAAATTTATACATAGGGAGCATCAGTGAGTAAAGTCCATCGCAGCAGAATCCGTGAAAGTATTTGAAAAAGAGACACAGGGAACCCACATTACACCGGTGAGAAATTGACTGCATCTGAGTTGCCAAGTCGGGATCGATCACATTACCGATTCTCTGTTGGATGTTGTCAGGAACCACGAGGGGAATAGCAGGGGCACCCGACCTGATGTGGCTGCAGTACTCAATACACGGGCGGATGGTATATTTATGTATGTGCAGGATGGATTACTGATTGATAAGATTATTTGTTTTAATAGGCTTGAAACAAGAGAAATGTGGTTCTACAGAAGGATGTTGAGGATATATCGTGAAGTAAATAACACCCGCCGTGAAGTAAATAACTACTCTAAAGTCTTTTTTAAGATTTCACCCCCAAGCAAAGCAGAATTCCAGGGAGTTACACTGATAGAAAAGACTGGGTAAGAGGGTATTAAGAAAAGAATAGGGTGCACGGGATTCATGAAGATAAACTATGGCAGCCGATGTTGCGTTCAAATTTTCGGAGATTGTAGGAACGGAAGGGAGTTCCACGGGCGGAAAGTACTAGAAAGGTATCTGTTGAAGTAGAATTTGACTTTGACTTTTGTTCTGTGGGGTATTTAATCCCAAAAAGGTGGGGTTTAAAGGTATTATTTAATGTTCGGTTATGATGCAAAGCTTGATTTACTCAGATTTTGATGAAAACAATTTTATTTTTATTTTTGGTATTTTAGCAAACTGAAGATATCTTCTAGTTTTGTATTAAAAATGTAATGCTTGTAATATATTTTTCCTTTCAAAAATGTATATTTTTTATAAAAGTCTATTTTTATGTATATATTTCTATAAAAGTGTATTTTTATACTTTCATAGTGTTTTGACCCCAGTTTAGGGGTTAATTATTTGCCCATAGTTTGGACCCCCTAACAGGTGCTACCACTCCGGGTCAGGGTGAACCTGGGAACAACAGCAATTAAGAGGTGGTTCCACGCTCCTCATAACCGCCCAATCAGAGTCCTTGCTGCCGGATGCAGTTTACCGTCATATCCAGGACCGTTCAGGTAGAAGTGATGGTTGCATTTAAATATTTCAACGGTAAAAGAATGGGACCTAAATGACAATCTAGTAGCAGGCTTGACTATGTGAAAGTCTTTTTTGACAGACATGCAGGCTGCTTATACCAGTTTTGTGATAAAGTCTTCTGGTCCTGCGACGAATTGAAGAGGCACATAAAAGGTCACATGGGGAAAGTCATTTTCATGACTGTTAAGCAGCGTCAGTACACTTAATGGCGTTCATGTCTCGAAAGAGACTTGATTGACTTGGCAGTTTTTTAGCAATAGCTTTTCATTACTTTTTGGTGTAGACTGGTTGCTAACCAAAGATATAGAACCCAATCAGTCCTGCTATTTAACCCGTAGCTGGAAGGAGAATCGGCCGATTAATACATTTCAAGGGGTATTTGTGCGTAAGAGAATGCAACGAATTTAACAGCTCCCTGATTTATCGATACATTGATAAGTTCGTTCAGGGGACGAAACGAATCGGTTAAGTACAGTTTTTCATCTTGACTTTATATATATATATAGTTTATGTTGTGGATTCCGGGTGAGGAAGCGTACAAAATAACGATCAACAAAACAGATATTTGAGATAGAAAAATAGGTTATATTAAACGTAAAGATACAACCGGAACGTAGGTTAGTAATCCAGGAATACGATTATTAATTTAAATACCTAGGAAGTGTTTTGACAGGAGAATGAAAATGCGACACAGAGATCCGAAGGCGAATTGGCATGGCAAAGGATGCGTTCCAGAAGCTGAGTAAAGTACAAGCACACAGGAACATTTCACTAGAATCAAAGAAAAGAGTGCTGCATTGCTATGTGATGTCAGTTCTTCAATACAGCAGTGGATGCTGGACAATATCATCAAAAATGAGGAGAAAACTGGAAGCAGCGGAAATGTGGTTCTACAGAAGGATGCTACGGATATCGTGGACTGAGCATACAAGCAACGACGAAGTGTTAGAAAGAATGGCAACAAAAAGGAAATTGATGCTGAGCATCAGGAAGAGACAACTGAAGTTCCTGGGACATGCAATGAGGAAGGAGAGTCTGGAGAACCTGATACTGACTGGTCAGATAGAAGGAAGGAGAGACAGAGGAAGGCAGCGGATAACATATCTGCAGAGTCTGATCAGGTGGATGACGGAACGGGGATTGCCAGGAGCAACAGGAGCAAACATACTAAGAGCCACAAGGGATAGGGAGACGTGGAGATCCATGATCGCCTACGTCCTGAAGGGACAGGGCACATAGAATAATAATGATAAGAAGAAGAAGAAGAAGTAATATATATACAAGTCCTTGAAGTGAAGCCGTGCTGGAAGGAGTATGTCCGTGTAATACTTTTCTGTCTGAGTGGAGCTCAGAGCTACTATAGCTACTGACGCGGTAATCTCTGTGTAGCTTCGGTATCTCTCGGTAACTTACGGATCAGTTACTGTTCACATACGGTACTGTTATGGATCTGACGTATCTCACTATGGCAAAAGTGTATGTATAATCAAGTCGAACCCATTATCATAGAAAAAGGGGGGATCCCAGAACAGTTTAATAAGACAATGAGCTGATTTCAAAAATTCAATTAAAATAAATGCTAATAGTGAAAAGCCCTTTTAGCACATCAGTAGATGGGAAAAGATTTCAATTTATTGGAATTAAATGCATTTGTTTTTCCAATTTAGTTTAAACGTTGTTTTTTTGTTTTGTTTTGTTTTGTTTTTTTTAATTTTATTAATTCAAACAGTTATTATTTCTGTCAAAATTTGCAGTGGCCACACCACAAGAAAAGCCGTTTTATGTACTGCAATTTGTGAAGTGTAACCTTTAAAATAATAAACTTTGAACTTTCCTCAATCCAGTAATGTGTTAAATGTGCTTCCGTCTCGGAGCATTTGTTTTTATTAAATATTCCAAATCTGTTCTTTCTATTTTTAATAAGGCTCACACACACACACACACACACGCACGCACGCGCGCGCATATATATATATATACGCACACATACACACACACACATACAAATATATATATATATATATATGTGTGTGTGTGTGTGTGTGTGTGTGTGTGTGTGTAGATCGGAATCCGATGGTAAATAAAGAAGAAACAGGAAACGTATTTAAATGTTAGATTGCAATCCTATTTGTTCTTTATATATATATATATATATATATATAGTCATCCGCAGACAGATCGGTTTCGCTGTAAGACAGCTCATCAGTACGGTTAGACATCCAATTGCTTTTTACCCAGGATTGAAACCCGACCGAATTGGCGACAGTCGGCAATTCTACCTCTGAGCGATGGGCGCTCGGTAGAAGGGGTCAGACTTTTAGCGTGTAATATACCATGTATTCATATGCCAGTAGTAAGAGTGTTCTAATTCATTACTGAACGATACTTAGATGCCAGAGTAGCTACTGTTTTTCAAAGTGCTCAATCAGGGTGTGAGAGCGTAAATAGTCATTCGCAGACAGATCTGTTTCGCTGTATCACAGCTCATCAGTACGGTAGTTATCAGATTGCTTTTAACCCAGGATTGAACCCAGACCGAATTGGCATCAGTCGGCGATTTTACCTCTGATATATATATATATATACATATATATATAATGGAATCTGCCGTATGCGACCCTCTTCGTCAGCGACCATATGTTGCTAACGACCATTTTTCTATGCACGTACGATTTGCTAATGCTAATTGACCCTTAGTGAGCGATCACCTCCAAAACGCGACCAGCGGCTAACATCAATGAGTGAAAATCACTGACGCTTTAAAACAATATCCATTTTGGTCGTACACTGTGAACTTCTAAATTAGGAGAAACTAAATGAGTAATCTATTTCATTTTGATTTCATCTAAGCCAGAAACACTTCCTCATTGTTTTGTTATTGTAGTGTTGTATCAACCTGTTATTTCTTGCTGAAATGTACATTGCCTGAGTTCAACTTTACGGTCAAACATCGGCTGTTTTGTACAACATGTATTGCATTTGACATGTTCAAGGGATTTATCGCAGTCTCTGAACTGATTTAGATAAATTCAAGGATTGGGAAAATCATAATTATGTCCCTTTCTCAAATGTCTATCTCGTTCCTTTATTTTTTGTGTATCTATCTACTCTATTTCTATCTGGGTATATCTACCTCTATCTCTCTGTATCTCTAGCCCCACCCACGATCGCTGTCAGTTTTTTGTATGTTTTTTTTTCCCCATGTATTATCGCAGATTCTCTTTTGCTATCACTCACTTCTTAGAAAAAACTGAAACTGTATACTTTTTTAAAGTTCACTTAATAAATATTTTTTGTGAATAAATATTTTGGTCTCTTTTTTACCGTTGTAAATACGTTATTTAACATTTTAAAATGAATTATGCTAAATAAATTAGGCCATTTTCTTATGTTCTCGTTTATTTATTACCAGATTACATGGTAAAATTCTAATATGTACATTCTGATGAGTGGAATATACGTTCCTGGCAAAAATAGGTGATGACTATGAGCCTTTAGTGAGCGACCAACTGCCGTATGCGACGAGTTTTTGATGGCAGTAGGGGTGGTCGCATACGACAGGTTCCACTTTTGTACACCCGAGCGCGTGTATGAGTGTTTATTCATGCGTGTGTGTCGGGTTTCAATCCCGGGTAAAAAGCAATCGGATATCTAACCGTACTGATGAGCTGTGATACAGCGAAACAGATCTGTCTGCGGATGACTATTTATGCTCTCACACCCTGATTGAACACTCTGGAAGGATGGTAGACAATGAAAAAAAAACAGTAGCTACTCTAGCACCTACGCATCGTTCATTCAGTAATGAATTAGAACACTATCACTACTAGCATATGAATACATGGTATATCACACGCTAAAAGTCTGCCTCCTTCTACCGAGCGCCCATCGCTCAGAGGTAGAATCGCCGGCTGACGCCAATTCGGTCGGGTTTCAATCCTGGGTTAAAAGCAATCGGATGTCTAACCGTACTGATGAGCTGTGATACAGCAAAACAGATCTGTCTGACTATTTACGCTCTTACACCATGATTGAACACTCTGGAAGAATGGTAGGCTATGAAAAACAGTAGCTACTCTAGCATATACGCATCGTTCATTCAGCAATGAATTAGAACACTCTCAGCTATTGGGCGAGTATAATAATATACAAACTAAAAAGTCTGTTTTCTTCTACCGAGCGCTCATAGCTCAGAGGTAGAATCGCCGACTGTCGCCAATTCGGTCGGGTTTTAATGTGTGTGTGTGTGTGTGTGTGTGTGTGTGTGTGTGTGTGTGTGTGTGTGTGAAATTTGGTGTACATTCCTTAAAAATAAATAAATAGAATGAAAACAATATCCTTCGTTTTTTCGACTTATATCAGCGCGCATCTCTTGTGGTGCAGTGGATATCGTCTTGGAACGAGAAATCGGAGAACCGAGTTCGAATTCCAGTCAAATTCCATGCATTTACTTACGTGCAAATAACCTTGGCAAAAGTAGTAATCCGTATCTTCCCTCCAACTATGGATCAAATAACATATCAGATTGGGTTCTATCGCCTTGCCTGGCAGCCAGTCTACCGCTTTTTTCCCTTTCCAATACTCTGTAAATAGCATGTGACTGTTGCAGTGCTGACACCAAGCGTCTGAGACATCTCTCTTTAACGAATCCATAGCAAAATCTATGCTAAGAAGATTGGGTCACTATGTCGATCCAGGATGTTTTTTCCACCTGAATCCATCCTGCATATATACAAGTCAACCATCCGTCCTTGCATGGAGTACTGCTGCCATTTATGGTCAGGTGCCCCTGCCGTTCTCCTCGGTGTTCTTGACAAGCTCCAAAGGAGAGTCTGTAATGTGATAGGTACTGATCTGGCGACTCGACTGCAGCCACTTCCCCATCGTCGAAATGTGGCCTCCCTTTGTCTCTTCTATAAATACTTTCATGGCTTCTGCTCGAATGAGCTTAAGTCACTGATGCCTCCTCAACAGGTGTTTACTCGTGCAACCAGACTGGCAACTGGGTCCCACCCATTCACAGTCAGGTTAGCCAAATGCAGACGACAATTCTACTCCTGCAGTTTCCTCTCTCGCACTTCCCGCCTGTGGAACTCACTCCTGTAATTGTTCGTTGTTAAGCCTGCATGACCATTCTCTACCTTTTTCATCTTCAAGACTCTCATCACAAGTACGGAATTTCTGGAAACCACCTTCATACAGTCCGATCACTTTTGGGTCTATCTTCCAATACTCTGTTGATATTGGCAGAAGTTTAGAAAACATTCTACCCAAGTTCAGACTTGTGCAAGAAAATTAACAAAGATCATATTTTCTCACGCTTATCTTTATAGGCTTCTATGCTCTAAAATATTTCTGTCTGAAAATAAGTTAAAAATTATTAAAATAACACACATTAATTATTATGTATAGCAAAATTCACCTCATATATATTGTGAATACTATGTTAAAATGGCTTTTCAAAATACAACACTTTGAGTGGCCATTATTTTTATATCTAATATCAAAATCACTATTTTCTTAAATCTGATTTGAAATAAATATTATTTACTTATAAGTTTAAAATATGGTAGGAAGGGCTTTCATTTCAATAAATAATTAATTTTTAAAAGAATTGTTTTCGTTTTTATTTTTAATTAGAAAGATTTAAGTTTTTATTTTTTCATAATTCGGTATTAACTTTAGCGGATTTGTTAATATTATTATTAAATGAATCTATATTTACTAATCATAAATTAAACAGCTTAGTACAGATCATCAAACACCAACATTTTTTAAATAATTTTGAATTATTTTATAATGTGGTTCTACAGAAGGATGCTGCGGATCGAGCATGTGAGCAATGAGGAGGAGATTTTGGAAAAGGATGGAAACGAAAAGGAAATTAATACTGAGCATCAGGAAGAGACATATGAAGTTCCTGGGACATACCATGAGGAAGGAGGGCTTGGAAAACCTGATGCTGACAGGCCAGATAGAGGGGAAAAGAGACAGAGGGAGGCAGCGGATAACATACTTGAAGGGCCTGATCAGGTGGATGACGGAACGAGGGTTGCATGGTGCAGCAGGAAAAAGCGTGCTAAGAACAACCAGGGATAGGGAAATGCGGAAAGCCATGATCGCCTACGTCCTGAAAGAACAGGGCACATAGAAGAATATATATGCCAACTGTTTATAAGAAACCTTAATGTAGATATAAAGTGGGGGATCAAATCTATATTATAATCAATATATAAACTAATCCCTCATTTTGTGGCCATGCTAGTTTCTATAGATTTATATTCTAGATTTATGGGCTTGAGCTAGTGGATGGTAGAGCCGGTTGTGAGTGGTGTAACAAGAGAAGGCGTCCTAAGAACGACCAGGGATAGGGAGACGTGGAAATCCATGATCACCTCGTCCTGAAAGCAGAAGGCACAGAGAAGTTTGTCGTTTTTCTGTAAGACCATACACGACATTATCAGAAAATAGGAGCCATAACTAATGTAAATTCCAAGCAAAAATCACTAAAATTCAGTAAAACATAAGATTGTATGGAATATTTTCCTAATTTTTTCCTGGGTAATTAAAACTAAATATAAACAGACGCTCATGTCATTTTGTATATTTATGTTTTACAGTTTCCGTCGAACAACATTAAATAATTCATCTTCTTCTTCTGTGTGCCCTATCCTTGCATGTCCCAGGAACTTCAGTTG
Source organism: Ascarosepion bandense (assembly GCA_037127315.1). Lineage (NCBI taxonomy): Eukaryota > Metazoa > Mollusca > Cephalopoda > Sepiida > Sepiidae > Ascarosepion > Ascarosepion bandense. The sequence goes on from JBBBDQ010002203.1 coordinate 828,340, forward strand.
TCTCTTCCTGATGCTCAGTATTAATTTCCTTTTCATTTCCATCGTTTCCAAAACCTTGTTGCGGGGCTATCGACAGAAAAGGTGCCGTTAACCCCGCTGTGAGTTAAAGCAATAACGATCGAATCAAGGACAACGAAATCGAGGGTTTATATGTTTCAACCAAGTTTTTATTTGCCTAAGCCGGCAAAATAATGTTTTACAGAAACTTCGTTGGGTCGCCGGTGCTGATTGATGGGATCGCTAGGTTCCTAGACGGTAAGCCGGTAGCTGGCTGGGTAGTACTGGTGCGAAGTTGGTCGTTGCAAATTCCGCTCCGGCTGTCTTTAGACGTACGGTCGTGAGTGTAGCCGGGATCTGCCTGGTGCGCCCGCTGTGTCTACTGCTTCTGCTGCTCAGGTAGGTTAGCCCTGAAAAGGGCTATTGCATACGTAGATGAGGAGCCCTTAAAAGGACTTGTGCATATCAGTACGGAAAGCCCTTAAAAGGGCTATATCAATGTAACAGAGAGTCCTAAAAAGGACTATTGTAGAGTGTGGCTGCCGCTGCTGGAGTTGGCTGCACTTGCTGGCGGCTGCTTCTGCCTGATGTGTCTGCCTGGTGCGTCAGCTGCTTGGTGCGTCTGCTGCTTCTGCCTGCTTGGTGCGTCTGCTGCTTCTGCCCGGTACGTCAGCTGCTTCTGCCTGCTTGGTGCGTCTGCTGCTTCTGCCTGGTGCTTCAGCTGCTTCTGCCTGCTTGGTGCGTCTGCTGCTTGGGGGCAGGTTAGCCCTGAAAAGGGCTATCGCATATGTAATTGAAGAGCCCTTAAAAGGACTTGTGCATAACAGAAACGGGAAGCCCTTAAAAGGACTAGATCTATGTAAACAGAGAGTCCTAAAAAGGACTGTTAGAATGTGGCTGCTGCTGCTGCTGGAGTTGGCAGGTTGGGCTAGGGACGGCTGCTGCTACTGCGTGACTGCTCCTGCTGGCTTCTGGCGGCTGCTGCTGGGCTGCTGGAATTTGGTTGCGGCTGCTGCTATGGCGAGTGGCAAAGTCGGCCAGGCGCTGGTGGTAGGGGGAGCACGTCGCTCGACCCCGGGTCCTTCTCCCCTTTTGGTTGAGAAACATCGGCCATGTTCTGTCGGCTATGGTCTGCAACATTGCCGAGCTAGTAATCTCTTGTTTGGTTAGTAACAATTTCTCTCTCCACTTTCGAATGTACACATGGGTTTTGTTTGCACCCCATGTGTATATAGATTAGTTTCAGAGTATTGTTTTTGTGTGCGAGCGCTTGTGTGTGTTTATACTTTGCTTTGTTGTTATTTTTCAGCGTTTTGGTCCCTGGAAATGCTGAGTCACCGGAAATTGATGGCCTCGCTTTCTTTTCCGGAGTGACGCGTTTTAGACATTTGAGCAGCCGGTCGTAGCTTCCGGCCGGGTGCGATAAGGCCCCCTTCCTAGAGGATTGATCATGATCAATTCACGAGAAAAAAAAAAACATACGATTTTAATTTTGCTGGAAAGTGGACTCTCCTACCTGATTTTGTTCGTATCTCTGGTGTGGTTACATCTTCCGTCGTTATTGGCAAGTTTGCGTCGGCAGGCGTTTCCTCTAGCCGAGCTGGTTTGAGCCGGTCGATGGAGACTGTGTGTTTTTCCTTGCCGCGCATGATTGTGACAACTTTCTCCGAACGTTTCAACACTTTGAAGGGACCTTGGTAACTGGGCGTGAGAGGTTTTTTTACGGAGTCGTTTCTGACGAAGACGAAATCGCAGCTATCCAGTTCCGGTGGTATGTACGAACTTGTGGTTTGTTGTCGTGGGGGAGTGTATGTAAGCTTGGCCATTCTGTGGCATAGCTCCTGCGCAAAGGAGCTCGGTGAGGTTGTGCACAAGGTCTGCGGAGTGTGGAAATATTGTCCTGGTAAGGAGAGAGGCATGCCGAACACGAGCTCTGCTGTTGAACACCCTAAGTCGGTTTTGAGGGTATTCCTCAAAGAGAGCATGGTCATGGGGAGGTTGTCGACCCAGTTTTGTATGTCTAATTTGGTTGACAATGACGCCTTTAAGGATCGGTGAAACCTTTCCACTAGGCCGTTTGCGCAAGGATGATAGGCGGTCGTTTTGATGTGCTTGACGCCCAGAAGTTGGGAGAATTCTCGAAAGAGCGACGACTGAAACTGTGGTCCCCGATCTGTAGTGAGAACTCGGGGTACGCCAAAGTTTGTGATCCAGTTGGCGAGGATAGCTTTGGAGACTGCGGTAGCGGAAATGTCCTTAATCGGTACCGCTACCGGCCACCTCGAGAAACGGTCTATGATTGTTAGCAGATATTGGTACCCCTGGCACATTGGTAAGGGTCCGACGAGGTCCACGTGGATGTGACTGAAACGTGCGTCGGGTGTAGCGAATGTTCCAACTGGGGATTTTGTGTGCCTGTGCGTTTTGCATTTTTGGCAAGGTATGCAGGTTGTGACCCAATTCCGGATGTCTTGCTTCATATTAGGCCACACGAATCGATCAGCGATAAGCCTGACGGTTGCTCGCTTGCTCGGGTGGGATATATTGTGGAAATGGAGAAATACTGTTTTCCTGAGAGGTGGTGGAATGTATGGTCTCGGAGTATTAAGTGTGGTGTCGCAGAAAAGGGTTTTACTGCTAAATGGACAAGGGAATTCCTGCAGTTTCAATGAAGTTTCCTTAATGAGGTCGGGTATTGTTGTATCACCCTTTTGTTCGTCGGCTATCAGCTCCTGGCTCAAGATAGTGTTATCCATGGAGTTGACATCAGTTCTGGACAATGTGTCTGCGACAGTATTGTATTTCCCTTTTACGTGTTGAATGTCCGTCGTAAACTGAGAAATGTAGTCCAGGTGACGTGTTTCCCTGGATGTGTATTTGTCTGCGTTGACATTCATTGCGTTGGTCAGCGGTTTGTGATCTGTGAAGATCGTAAAGTGTCTGCCCTCCAGGAGATGTCGGAAATGACGGATAGACAGGTAGATGGCCAGGAGTTCCCGTGAGAAGGTACTATATCTTCTCTGGGTTGCGGAAAGTTTAGCCGAGAAGAAAGCTATTGGCTTTCTTACCATGTTTACTTGCTGCTCTACTACTGCTCCTATTCCAACGTCGGAAGCGTCGGTTGTGAGAAAGATCCTAGTTTCCGGGTCATTTTCAATAAACGAGAGTCTAGTGAAATTTCTCAGTGCTGTCTTCGCCGTTTCGAAGGCCTGCAAGGATTCTCCTTCTAGTCTGACTTGCTTATTCTTTCGTTCTATGAGGTTCGTCAGAGGGGAAAGAATTGTCGAACAGTCGGGGATGAACCTACGGTAAAAATTTATCATCCCGACAAATCGCCTGATTTGTTTCGTGGATGTAGGCGTGGGAAAATTTTTGATTGTGTCGATCTTCTCAGGTAACGGCGTGATTCCGTATGCGTCGATGTGATGACCTAAGAAGTTTACCTCAGATGCTCCGAAAATGCATTTGTCAATGTTTAGCCGAAGTCCGTAGTGTTCTATCCTGTGGAAAACTTCGTTTAGATGTTGTTTGTGCACCTTCGCATCCGTACTGGCTATGAGGATGTCGTCAATGTAAGCATATGCATACGTGAGGCCGCGCAGTACCTCGTCAATAAAACGTTGGAACGTTTGTGCTGCATTCCTCAGGCCGAAAGGCATCTTGACGTATTCAAAGAGGCCGAAGGGAGTGGTTACTGCAGTCTTTGGGATGTCCTCCGGAGCTATGGGGATTTGGTGGTAGGCTTTCGTTAGGTCTATTTTAGAGAAGACGCGTGTGCCTTGTAATCCTGAGGCGAAATCGTGTATATGGGGGACTGGGTAGCGATCAGGTATGGTCGTGGCGTTTAATCTTCTGTAATCGACGCATACCCTAAAGTCCGTGCTTCCTGGTTTGGGTACGAGATGTAGGGGAGAGGCGTATGGGCTGTCGGAGGGTCGGATGAATCCGTCCTTTAACATCTCGTTGAATTCCTTTTTTGCGTATTCCAGTTTATGAGGAGGGAGGCGTCGTGGATGGGAAAATGTTGGCTGTCCGCTGGTCTTGATATGATGCTGTGTTTGGTGCTTCTCCGGACCGGTGCCCGCGAGTGGCTGAATGATGTCTGGATATCTGTTCAGGATTTCGCTGTATTCTCGTCCGTGGTAGGCTGTTACGCTGATTCCTGTGGTGTTTTGTCGAGAGGGGGTGCCTTTGACAGAAATGTTTGTGGTGTTATCTGCTAAGGTTCTCGTATTCATGTGTACAGCTAGGTCGTAGTGAGCCAGGAAGTCTGCTCCAAGTATTGGCGTTTTTACGTCTGCTTGGGTGAAAGTCCAGGTAAAATCGCGCCGCATGCCAATATTGAGCGTCAGTGTCTTGGTGCCATACGTCTCAATCGCTGAACCGTTTGCTGCCTGGAGCTTATAGAGGGCCGCCTTTTGGTCATGTTTTCCTCTGTGGGGTATCACGCTGATGACTGCGCCTGTGTCCACTAAAAATTTAATGCGGTTTTTTTGGTCCCAAACGTAAAAAAGGCGGCTCTGTGTGTTTTCACCGGCGGGCTCTGCCGCTCCTACCTGCCGGTATTCTCGTTTCCCGAATTTGGCCTGGAACTGTGTTTGCAGGGTGCCGAGCAATGTTTTGCCCTATTACCAAATCTTTGATGGTACCAGCATAATTCTGAGTCGGTTCGTCGATCCCTGCTGGTACTCCGTGTTCTCCGTCGCCAATTGTTGGCTATCGGCTTCGGGTCTCTTGGTTTGCTGTTGAGGAGTAGACGTATGTCCTGTAGCTGCTGTTGCATTTCAGTTACCGTTTTTCGTAGATCCTCATCTTTTGTCGGTGTGTCGTCTGGGTACCGCATGGCACACACTCCTTGGTCCAGTTTTGCTGCGATACGGTCGGCGGAGTCTGCTACCTGGTCCAGTGGCGTGTTTTCCGCGATCGGCGCTAATATCTGTGTTATAGTGGTGGGCAGCTTGTCCATCCACAGTTCACGCAGAATAGATTCGTCCATCGAATGTTTTCCCAGTCGGCTCCTCATAAAGCGTAGGAGTTGTGAGGGTGTTCTGTCACCCTTGGTAACGTTGGTGAAAAGTTCGCGGAGTAGCTCCTCGTCCGTACGGCCGGTACGTTTTAGAACTGCGTTCTTTAAACAGGTATATGGCTCCTGCTCGGGTACATTTTCCAAGATGTCTACCACTTCGTCGACCACTGAAGGTGGCAGGACTTGCACTACGTAGGCAAATTTTGTCTGTTGCGACGATATCCTCCGTATCGAGAAGATTGCTTCGAGTTGAAGAAACCAATTTCTTGTGTTTTGGTGGTTGTATGGGGGTAGGCTTGAGGGCGGCATTGCTACGTTTATGGGAGCGTGCTGGTTCCACTCGTCTGTTGCCATCTTGATCGATCGTAAATATCAAACGTCGGCGGTCACCACTTGTTGCGGGGCTATCGACAGAAAAGGTGCCGTTAACCCCGCTGTGAGTTAAAGCAATAACGATCGAATCAAGGACAACGAAATCGAGGGTTTATATGTTTCAACCAAGTTTTTATTTGCCTAAGCCGGCAAAATAATGTTTTACAGAAACTTCGTTGGGTCGCCGGTGCTGATTGATGGGATCGCTAGGTTCCTAGACGGTAAGCCGGTAGCTGGCTGGGTAGTACTGGTGCGAAGTTGGTCGTTGCAAATTCCGCTCCGGCTGTCTTTAGACGTACGGTCGTGAGTGTAGCCGGGATCTGCCTGGTGCGCCCGCTGTGTCTACTGCTTCTGCTGCTCAGGTAGGTTAGCCCTGAAAAGGGCTATTGCATACGTAGATGAGGAGCCCTTAAAAGGACTTGTGCATATCAGTACGGAAAGCCCTTAAAAGGGCTATATCAATGTAACAGAGAGTCCTAAAAAGGACTATTGTAGAGTGTGGCTGCCGCTGCTGGAGTTGGCTGCACTTGCTGGCGGCTGCTTCTGCCTGATGTGTCTGCCTGGTGCGTCAGCTGCTTGGTGCGTCTGCTGCTTCTGCCTGCTTGGTGCGTCTGCTGCTTGGGGGCAGGTTAGCCCTGAAAAGGGCTATCGCATATGTAATTGAAGAGCCCTTAAAAGGACTTGTGCATAACAGAAACGGGAAGCCCTTAAAAGGACTAGATCTATGTAAACAGAGAGTCCTAAAAAGGACTGTTAGAATGTGGCTGCTGCTGCTGCTGGAGTTGGCAGGTTGGGCTAGGGACGGCTGCTGCTACTGCGTGACTGCTCCTGCTGGCTTCTGGCGGCTGCTGCTGGGCTGCTGGAATTTGGTTGCGGCTGCTGCTATGGCGAGTGGCAAAGTCGGCCAGGCGCTGGTGGTAGGGGGAGCACGTCGCTCGACCCCGGGTCCTTCTCCCCTTTTGGTTGAGAAACATCGGCCATGTTCTGTCGGCTATGGTCTGCAACATTGCCGAGCTAGTAATCTCTTGTTTGGTTAGTAACAATTTCTCTCTCCACTTTCGAATGTACACATGGGTTTTGTTTGCACCCCATGTGTATATAGATTAGTTTCAGAGTATTGTTTTTGTGTGCGAGCGCTTGTGTGTGTTTATACTTTGCTTTGTTGTTATTTTTCAGCGTTTTGGTCCCTGGAAATGCTGAGTCACCGGAAATTGATGGCCTCGCTTTCTTTTCCGGAGTGACGCGTTTTAGACATTTGAGCAGCCGGTCGTAGCTTCCGGCCGGGTGCGATAACCTCATCATCCATGATATCTGCAGCATCCTTCTGTAGAACCACATTTCCGCTGATAGATAGATAGATAGATAGATAGATAGATAGATAGATAGATAGATAGATAGACGCATATTGAGATAGATAGATAGATAGATAGATAGATAGATAGATAGATATGAACAGACTGAGATAGGTATGAACAGACTGAGATAGATAGATAGATAGATAGATAGATAGATAGATAGATAGATCGACGCATATTGAGAGATAGATAGATAGATAGATAGATAGATAGATAGATATGAACAGACTGAGATAGATAGATAGATAGATAGATAGATAGATAGATAGATAGATAGATAGATAGATCGACGCATATTGAGATAGATAGATAGATAGATAGATAGATAGATAGATAGATAGATCGACGCATATTAGATAGATAGATAGATAGATAGATAGATAGATAGATAGATAGATAGATAGATAGATATGAACAGACTGAGATAGATATGAACAGACTGAGATAGATAGATAGATAGATAGATAGATAGATAGATAGATAGATCGACGCATATTGAGATAGATAGATAGATAGATAGATAGATAGATAGATAGATAGATAGATATGAACAGACTGACATAGATATGAACAGACTGAGATAGATAGATAGATAGATAGATAGATAGATAGATAGATAGATAGATAGATAGATATGAACAGACTGAGATAGATAGATAGATAGATAGATAGATAGATAGATAGATAGATCGACGCATATTGAGATAGATAGATAGATCGACGCATATTGAGATAGATAGATAGATAGATAGATAGATAGATAGATAGATAGATAGTGATATGAACAGACTGAGATAGATATGAACAGACTGAGATAGATAGATAGATAGATAGATAGATAGATAGATAGATAGATAGAAACAGAGATACATCCTTAGGCAAATGAACTGAAACAAAATGAATAATGTCTTCCGAGGATCTTTCACTCTTTCCATGATCTCGTAAACGTGGTCTCTGGGAGTTGTTTTTATATTCTGCCCGCATTTTCCAATAAGTTTTGAATTGATGGACCCAGTTTGTATCTTTGATGGCACGACTGTAACTAACAATATCTGGAATCACTAAGGCTTGCCAGTGTGTTCGTGCAGCGTTACAGTTGTCGTACACTTCCTTGGGGAAACCCCCAACGCGGGCAATGACCATAAGGACAACTCGTCAGCAGTCGAGACAATCGTGTCTGGGCGGGATAAAAGTCTGATGCAATCACAGATGACGCAATAACCAAAAACATTTCATCATACATCCCAAAAATAGAGTCATATTACTAAACACCACTTCAAATGACCTAATCTGGAAAAAAAATAGAAATTGATTACACTCTGTCACTCCAGTGGGACTAAAACTAACCGTATAGTGAAAGAAAGGAAATTAAAGCAGTTGTCTCAATTAATTTGCCTATTTGAAATATTAAATTTTATCTATAACCTTGGTATTAAAATTGAAATATAAGCTTAAAAAATAATTTTCATTTTTTAAAAATTATTTAAAACCTAAGTTAACGCATTTTTTCTTTTTTTTTTTTTTTTTCTAGAGGTCCCTAAACGCTTATCGCTTTTTTGTTGGTTTTTGGTGTACAATTAGCTGGCCGCCCGCTTGAATGTGACCCTGAGACACAAAAGAAATTTTTTAAGTGATTGTGACCTTCAGTGGTGACCGCAGGCGGGAGTGCGAATTAATACAATGAATTTTCGTTTTCTTTTTTGTTTTTTGGGAGATTTTTTTTTGTTTTTTTTTTTAAGTAAAGGGAGAAAAAGGAAGGAAATTGTTTAGCTGTAAGGATGTTTGCAAGAGCAGAAAACCACTGGTCACAAATCTATTAAGTTTATCTGACGACTAGCGGAAAAAAGCAGGAAAAGTCTGAGAATAAAAAAGAAAAAAAAAGGAAATACAACAATTGTATATCTTTGTATAATCTGGTTCGGTGCGTCTTGACAATAGTACACATTCTGTGTTTTAAGAGTTGGGTGAAGAGTCGGCTGCTTCCTGCAAATAATGAGGAAAAACAGAGATTTGAGGGAACATCTTCCTTCTTGGTAAATACTGTCTATGGAAACGGTGCGTTGAGGTGGGGGTGTGAGTAATGACAAACATATTTAATCAAACGATCTAAGAGAATGCAAATAGAAAGTCGACCCAAATATGCTTTGCTAAGGAGCGCTGAAGTTTGGGCTGACATTGAGTGAATTTGAGAAAGTTTCATTTTCATAGCAAAGAAAGAACATGGAGTCAAGAATATCAAATCAGTTGATAGGTTCTTCTGCTAGGAAATATTAAAAAATAAATTCCTCTCTCTTTTGCCCTATCACATTGTTTGTTGTCGATATAAGTTATATTTTATCTGTGTGGCATAAGACCTGTGATAGTTAAGTATATATTAGGTACCCTCTCTAAATCGCTAAAAAAACAAAAACAAACAGCCTAGAATCAATAAAAAAGGTCCCAAATTTAATAAAACAAACTTTTTCCATCAAAATGTTTATATTATTATTAAGAGAAAAGATTAAAGTAATTTTTAATTATGTTTTTAAATTTTTTAATCCCTTCTAACATTTTCGAAGTTTTGACAGAAAATCTTGTTTTGATTTGAGTCAGTGGGTAACCAAAATGTTACGACTGTTTACAACGGAAAACGTAAAAATTATATCACCCACTTTTTTCCGTTGACAAACACATTAATTTGGAAATTCTCGCAAAAATCAAATAATTGTCGGATTTTAATAAAACTTTCAGTACTTATTCACAAATGGATTAAATTATTGTTGTCATTTTTTTCAAATCTTGGTAAAAATATTTTTTTTTACCTCTGTTGCTTCACCTCCACGTAAATCCATAAAATTTTAATAATTTTCAGTGATTTTGTTAGTTAACGCAGGATTCATTGGGGAATATAAATCATCTATTTTTTTTATTTTAAATTTTCGAACCGTATCCAAAAATCTAATCCGAAGAGTAAAATGAAAAATGCAATAAAACTCTGATATTATTTAATTTGATAAGCTTTTAATTGCTTGAAAAAATAATAAACATTAAGGACATTATAAGAAAGAAAAAAAGATTTTCGTTAACTAATGAAATTTTAAAAGAATTGTTTTCACTTTTTCTTTTTGTTATTATAATAATTTATAAAGTTTTAAAAGTATTTTTAAAATCTTTAAAGAAATGTTGTGGATAGATTTTTAGTTAAGAATTCATGATTTTATTGCCTATCGAAAATTGAAAAGTTTAATAAAAATCGTTCTGCACCCATATTTTCAAAATAATTTAAACTTTTGTTTTTGTTTATTTGATGTGGTAATTTCGACGTGCAAATTAAAAGGTCAGAATTTCCTCCCTCACACCCACAAAAATTTAGTACAATTTTGTCCCTTATAAACGCCAAAAACTTTATCTCTAATCAGAAAATCTTGATATACAACGCGGACAGGTCAAAAAGTTCAAATTTGTGATTAAAAAATAGTTTTATTCAAAATTTAACGCGATAAATAAGTAATACTTGTGTAAACCAGATTAATTTAACATAAAATTTACTAATTTTTCAAAAATAATGTGTCACACATACACACACACACATACACACACACACACACACACACCCACACACACACACACATATATATATATATATATATATATATATATATATATATATATATTAATATTATTTTTGCAAGACTTTAAAACCGAGAAGTAACATTTCAAAAACTGAAAAAAAATCTCAGAATTTTAGATTCCAATCAATATAATTTTTGCTTGAAATAAACCAAAGTCTTTTGCTTACTGGAAATAGTAAATTTAAGCATTTAGGTTTCAATTAAAACTAAAATAAAAGTTTCAAAAAAAATTTCCATTTTTAAAAATTCATTATAAAAGTAACTACGCAGTTTCTTATTTCTTTCTGGATATACCTAGTATATATCGGACTATTGTCCACATATTTGTTGCCATTTGTACGACGTTTAATAATAGATCATTCTATTTGTCTATATTTCTGAGATGACGTAGTATTTACAGTATTTACATTATTCGGACTATTGTCCTCATCTTTGTTGCCATTTGTACGACGTTTAATAATAGATCATTCTATTTGTCTATATTTCTGAGATGAGGTAATATTTACAGTATTTACAATATTCGGACTATTGTCCTCATCTTTGTTGCCATTTTTACGACATTTCGGTCATTGTACCCTTCGGCCTTCTTCAGATTCAAGATTTTTTTAACAGAACCCTTTATTACATGGGCCTTAGGGACACAATATCCAGTGGATATAGACGTTGGTTAGTTCCTGTGATTGACCCAAAGAGTTTTGAGTTCAATATCAGGCTACAGCAGTGGTAAACTAGTAAGTTACAGGCTCTACGCAAGAGATGGAGATGATACACCCCAGTGATTTGTAATGAAGTTTTCTCTTCGAAATTCCTAGCATCTGAAAAAGGCCGGAGTTTACAACGGCCGAAACGTCGTACAAATGGCAACAAAGATGAGTACAATAGTCCGAATAATGCAGGTACCTCTTTTTCGGTATAAATTTTCGATACCTAAGTTTTAAAAAATTTTTTAAATGAAAAACATTTTTGAATATTTCATTTTAGATTTAATCAAATGCTTAATAATTCATTTTATTATTTCCATTCAGTAAAAAATTTTCGTGTATTCTAGATAGAAATTATATAGTTTGAAATGTCACATTTAAAATTTTCTTAAAAGCGGCCATTTTCTTTATTTTAAGAAATTTGTGAACAAACAAAAATTCATCGATTTTAAAACTATTTCAAAATATTTCTGATATATTATTTTAGTAAAATGAGAAAATTGAAACTTAAATTAATCTGATTTTAAAGAAATATTACTTACTTATATCAGAAAAAAGTAATATACAACCAATTATTAATGATTGGTCGTGTTCATCTGATCGAACATTTGACAGACTGTTGAATGACGAAGCGATGACAGCTGCTATGCATTATCATGAATGACAATTTTCATAAATCTAAGTGGATGGAGAAAACTCTTAAATTACATAACCTTTTCATCATAATTGCAATTTTAATCAACCATACATGAAAATAAGGTACGTGTTAAATAAAAATTATTTTAAAAATAGATAGCACTTCTACGTTTAATAATCTTTGCAATTTTGAACTCGTAAATTTCGTTTCCACTTAATTATTATAAAACCTCCAGGGAAAAACCCAGGAGACTATTTTACACGGTTTAAAACTATTATAAATTATTATAATTAAAATCTAAAAAAAAATTGAAAATAATTCTTGTAAAATTTCATTATTTTTCAGAAAATTTTTATTTCTTCAGACAATAATGTCCTCCATATTACTTATTTACAAAAACAATTAAAAGCTTTTCTAATTAAGTAATATCATAGTTTTACTGGATTCATTATTTTTCAATTCAGAGCAGATTTTTGGTTAAATAGCACTGATTTGAAAAAAAAAAAGTAGTTCATTTACAGTCTCCAGGGACGGCTACTTTTAACGAAAACATTTTGAGGGAAAAGGAAGGTTCTGTCGGAAATTTCATGAAATTAAGTAAGTGGGTAGGGCGGGGGGTAACATATTTAAAAACATATTTTTTTACAAAGATTTTCTAAAAATTAAACATTTCTAAAATAATTTGTGAATAAGTCAAAAAAAATTTCATTAAAATCGGACAATTATTTGATTTTTACAAGAATTTCCAAATGAATGTGTTTTTCAACGGAAAACAAGCTCAAAAAAGTCAATGTTAAGAATTAGCCACGGCGATGACTTAAATGAAACAAGATTTTAAACAAAATTTTGAACGTGTTAGAAAAGATCAAAGAAACTTTCAAAAAATAATTAAAAAATACTTTGGTCTTTCAATGATAACATCAACGTTTTAACGATAAAACTTTATTTTCATTAAGTTTGTGGCCTTTTTCATTACGCTATGCTGTTTTCCCTCGCAAACGTGATGGTACCTAGTTGAAACAAATATGTTGAAACAAAATAGCTATTTGTAGTGACGTTATAACATACTCATGTTAAAAATTTTAAACAAATATTTTGTATCTAAACTTATTTATAAATGGAACTGTGTGTGTGTGTGTCTGTGTGTGTGTGTGTGTGTGTGTCTATCCATTATCTATAAACTCCGAAACGGCTGAACCAATTTTCATGAAAATTTACACAGTTGTACCAATAAGCGTCTGCGAGTGTTCTTAGCTAGGTTTTGTGTCGAGGTACCCCCGATAAATATCAAAGATCGATAATCGAAAAAATTGGGTTATAGTAGGAGTGGTCCGATTTTAATTAAATTTGATACACTTATAAACAAAGACATAAGAAACGATATTCAGAAGTTTCAAGGTTGCAGTTCTTACAATAGTGCAGAAAATCGATAATATATATATATATATATATATATATATATATATATATAAGGCAAGATGTTTGTGTGTGTGTGTGTTTGTTTATCTGCCTGTATGTCTATTTTTTCCGCCGTTTTATTTTAGCTTTTGCTTCGGGTTTGGCTCTAAGTAGGTATAATTGTAGTTCTTAGTCTCAGCCATGATACCATTTACTCAGGGGACTTATTTAGCCTTCAAAATTCAGTTTACGCCGAATAAAACTGATTTTATATCGATACCAGGAAATCAAAATTTGACTTACATCCATTCATTTTTCTTTCAGTCTACGGTTTCGCTTTAACTGGAAACAACTATTGCTTTTTAGTCTTTCGTGCCAACATCCAAAGAGTCTGAGCTCCAGGACCATGGATTAGTTTGAAAGCTTTCATTACACTCGAGCAACGCCGGGCTATACTGCTAGTATATATATATATATATATACTAGGTGCGATTGGTAAATTGTCGCAATTATTTTATTATTTCAAATATTCTTTAGACTGAGTCTGAGCTCCAGGACCATGGATTAGTTTGAAAGCTTTCATTACACCCGAGCAACGCCGGGCTATACTGCTAGTATATATATATATATATATATATATATATATATATATATATATATATATATATATACTAGGTGCGATTGGTAAATTGTCGCAATTATTTTATTATTTCAAATATTCTTTAGACTGAGTCTGAGCTCCAGGACCATGGATTAGTTTGAAAGCTTTCATTACAGAAAATTTGCAGATATTCCTTTTATCACTTTCCACGGCATTAAATTCTGTTGTCATATATTTCTGCAAAAGACAACATTATCTTACGTCAACATATTAATCAGTACAATTTAACTACTTAAATATATATCAAACCTATATGCCTACATATCAAAATGACAGAATAAATAGAACACTTTATAAAACTTCTAAGGTGGGAGGTATTCCACTTCCTCAACAAAGACAATGACAATAGTGGCAACCACAGCAGCGACAATTCTACTCCAGTAGATTCTTTTTCTCGCACTTCCCGCCCGTGGAACTCCCTTCCGTATACTTGTTTTCCGGACGGCTACAACCTCCAGGAATTTAAATGCAATGTCAATTCCCATCTCATATCCACTTGACTCCAGTCCTTTCTACACCACCCCGTATATCTTGTTCTTTGCCCTTCACTCTCTGCCTTCGCAACTGTCTTCACTCCTGTGTTCCCATCCTTCTCTTGCCCTTTCTCTGACACCCACTGTAACTGGTTCGTTTTTCTCTTCACTCTCCTCCAGCCTAAACTTTACTCTTATATAGCCCCCTGCACATCAGAGGCGGTACCGCCTTGCTAGGGTGTAACCCTGATATAAGAGAGTTGTCGGGACAGAATAAAAGTTCTCTTATATCGGGGTTTAGTCTATTTTTATATACATTACCACAGACTCTAATTTGGGACCAGAGAAAACATCTCTTATATCAGGGTTTATCTTATATCCGGATCTCTTATATCCGGGTTATACTGAAATTTTGTTTGCACTGATTTCAATAATTTATTTTTAATGACAATTTCCCACACTTTTTCTTCTAAATGAATTTTTTTCTTTCTTTCCAACTCTTTCCCGTCTAAATATATTTTTCTTTTTTTATTTTTTAATCACGTTATTTTATTTATTTCTTCTCTAAAGTTTACTTTCTTTCTTTGTAGAAATGTCTCAATATCTTTCCGTTTCTCTCTCTCCATTGTAATCACCAGGTTCTAATTTATGGCAGTCACGTGTTTCCTGTCAACATCTCACTTCGAGAAGCTTTCTTTATATATATATATATTTATTTATATATTTGCGACAACTTAGCGAGATGTGGGTCAGATGTGGGTCAGGAGATAAGAAATTTAGAACAATGAAAAGTGCATTTTTATTTATAAGTGTTATCTTCGCTCACAATTATTATTATTATTATTTTAAAATCATTCCTTTACCAGTACGACATGATGTTCTTCTGAAATGTCCTTAACTAATTCAACCTATCTTTTCTATCCTGTCATCACAAAGATAAAAACTATGGCATACATCCAAACAAAAATCTTAGCCTAAATTGTTTAGCAAATAAATCTACGTGTGATAGGCACATTGCCAACATTTTATATTTTGTTTAATTTCACGCATGAATGTTGCTTCTGTCTTTTTCTATTAACTGCACAATATCTTCTTTTCATGTGCCGTGCCCCTTCAGGACGTAGGCGATCATGGGCTTCCACTTATCTCTGTTACTTGTCGCTCTCAATATTTTTCTCTTGGTATCTCTTCGAAGCCCCGCTCAGCCAAACCATTTCCTCAGACCTAACAAGTACGTCTCGCACTGCATTTTCCAGTCTTTCCTTCCCTTTATCCGACCTGTGAGTATTAAATTCTCCAGGCCCTCCTTCCTCATTACGTTTCCCAGGAAGCTCATTTATCTCTTCCTGATATTAAGTATGAGTTTTCTTCTCGTTTGCATCTTTTCCAATAACTCACCGCTGCTCACGTGCTCCGTCTATAGTATCATCAGCATCCTTCTGTAAAAACACATTTCTGCTGCCACGTTTCTCCTTCATCTTTGATGAGAGCGTCCAGCATTCACTTCTGTACAGAAGGGCAGATATCACATCGAAATCCGGCACTCTTTTCTTTGCTTCTAATGAGATTTACCTGCCTTTCACTACTCTGGTTAGCTTCTGAAATCCGTCTTTGGCTATGCCAATGCGTCTTTGGATCTATATGTCGCATTTTCCATCCTCTGTCAAAACACATCCCAGGTATTTGAATATAGTAGGGTCAATTAGACACTAACTTTGAGAAAAAAAGTACTATGAAGCAATTCACTCTGCCAGGAATTTGGAAACGATCAGCAAAAAATCATTATATATGACGTCACGCTATAACATTTCAAACGATCAGCAAAAAATACTAAGATATAGATATATAAAGGATTTTTAACAAAACAGAAACCGCATTGAAAGTCGAAAGTACTTCAACAAAAATAGCCAAATATAAACTTTGAACATTTTATCCACAACTTTGGTCACAGTACTTATCCAAAAATTGAAAAAGTATTAAAAAAAAAAAACAAAAGAAAAAATTAAACAAACCTTGTCGTTTCATTTTGAATATGTTTTAGTGAATGATTGCTTCCTAAATCATAATTTATGTCCAGAAAGGAGTGACAAACTGGCAGAGAGGGCTTTTCATCCGGGTGATATAGGAAAAAAATGGCATTAAATTCCAGAAATTTGGAAACGAAATACTGTACTTCTTTGCATTCGCACCGGAAACCCCAATGCGTGCACATCACAGCGTTTTGGTATCTGAGGACAGTGCAGAGTATTCGGAAAGCGTTGAATGAGTCTAATTGTGATTACGAAGATGTTTGGAGTGATCACTAGTGATGGCAAGGTTATGCCTCTATTCACCGGGCCCTAGACTCAACACGGAGGGTCATATCATGTTTAACAACAGGACTCAGCACCATATGCCGCAGAAGCAGGAGAACTCAACCATGGCTCTCAGGCATTACTCCTTAAATCTGGCCACATAACTTCCCAAACAGCAACCTGCTTGATGATTATATGTTGGGTGCAGTTGAGCAAGAGACCAACAACATTCCTTGTAACACTAATAATGATCTAAAGCAACTTAACCAAGGATGATTCCGATGTCATCTGGAAACCGTAGTTGAAGCCAATGGGCATTTTATTGAATAAATTTACTCTTTAGCATTTCAAGATAATTTTGTGTAGTTTTGATAAATATAACTGTCAAAATGAGATATAAGTGTTATTTTTATTTTAGCCAACACAAAGCGAATAAAATGTGCTGGTGCCTCATCTAAACTTATATAATAAATGGAACATTTTCTCTGTGTGTGTGTGTGTGTGTGTGTGTGTGTGTGTGTGTGTGTGTGTGTGTGCCCGTTATCTATAGACTCCGAAACGGCTGAACCAATTTTCTTGAAAATTTACACAGTTGTACCAATAAGCGTCTGCGAGTGTTCTTACCTAGGTTTTGTGTCGAGGTACTCCCGATAAATATCGAAAATCGATAATCGAAAAAATCGGGTTATAGAAGGAGTGGTCCGATTTTAATTAGATTTGATACACTCAAAGACAAAGACATAAGAAACGATATTCAAAAGTTTCAAGGTTGCAGTTCTTACAATAATGCAGAAAATCGATAATATATATATATATATATATATATATATATAAAAAGCAAGATGTTTGTGTGTGTGTGTGTCTGTTTATCTGCCTGTATGTCTGTATTTTTTCAGCCCTTTTATTTTAGTTTTTGCTTCGGGTTTGGCTCTAAGTAGGTATAATTGTAGTTCTTAGTCTCAGCCATGATACCATTTACTCTGAGGACTTATTTAGCCTTCAAAAAATTCAGTTTACGACGGAAAAAAACTTATTTGATATCAATACCAGGAAATCAAAATTTGACTTACATTCATTCATTTTCCTTTTAGTCTACGGTTTCGCTTTAACTGGAAACAACTATTGCTATTTAGTCTTTCGTACCAACGTCCAAAGAGTCTGAGCTCCAGGACCATGGATTAGTTTTAAAGCTTTCATTACAACCGAGCAACGCCGGGCTATACTGCTAGTAACTGTTAAAATGAGGCACAAGTGTTATTTTTATTTTAGCCAATACAACGTGAATAAGATGTGCTGGAGCCTCATCATGCATAAACCACATGCGTCTTCGTATTAGCAGGGGTACATCCTCTAGCAGATCTTAATCGTAAACTGATGCTGGTGTCTAGCCTGTATTGTACCATGAGGATTCTGATCTACCCACAACTGTTGGTTGTGTAAATTTCTTATTCCATATCTTCCAAATGCTGCCTCATCTTTAAACAAGACTGAAGAGGCAAACAGCGAATTGTGAGTTTGTGCAATAAATCGTCGTCTTCGTATTAGCAGGGGTACATCCTCTAGCAGGTCTGGAAGTGTGTTCGAAATAGTTCCTGTAGACAGCTCTTGTAAGATGTGCTGGGAGAACATACGGACCTATCAGACAGTCATCTACAATTCCATCCAACATATTAATCGTAAATTCCGATCCACCCACAAAATTTTTTATTCCATATCTTCCAAATGCTGCATCAATCTTAAACAAGACTGAAGAGGCAAACAGCGAATTGTGAGTTTGTGCAATAAACCGTCGTCTTCGTATTAGCAGGGGTACATCCTCTAGCAGGTCTGGAAGTGTGTTCGAAATAGTTCTTGTAGACAGCTCTTGTAAGATGTGCTGGGAGAACATACGGACCTATCAGACAGTCATCTACAATTCCATCCAACATATTAATCGTAAATTCCGATCCACCCACAAAATTTCTTATTCCATATCTTCCAAATGCTGCATCAATCTTAAACAAGACTGAAGAGGCAAACAGCGTATCTACAGTTTGTGCAATAAACCATCGGTAAAAGTTCTCTAGTGGTGAGTAATCAGAGGGAAGGGCGAAAGACTCTGCGCTGATTTTTAAAATTAAATGGGTGAAGAAGTACTCTTGAAGTACTTTCCATGCGGTATTATGAGATGTACCAGATGCATTAACCATTTGACGGGTACTGATACCTGCATCGTCTTTGACAGTTTTCAAAATGTGTTCTTCGTGGTCAGACGTACAACCGGATTCCGGTCTTTCTCGATCCATAGCATGTGTTACCGCGGATCCTGTCTCAGCGAACAGGCGATAAACAGTAGCAAAGGTTGGATTACTCGACCGCATTCGGGTTGGAAACGCAGTGTGATAGACGCCTTGCAACCTCGCATACATTACCATTCGAAAAGCCGTATGTAAAATCATATTTGCCTGGTTAGGATATGAATATCCTGCCATTGTTAAATAAAACACTTCACAATTAACTCACTACTATACACGTTAAACGTTGAAGGAAGACTAGCTACAAATTGACTAATAAATGTAACCTAATCTACATGGCAACAGAGCGCCATCTACCGCAAACTTTCTTTAAACTTAACTCAAAAACGAAAGACTTGGGGACATTTTTTAATAATTCCACCCTAAGCAAGGCGGTACCGCCATTGATGTGCAGGTAGCTACATAAGAGAGTTAAAGTTTAGGCGGAGGAGAGTGAAGAGAAAGACGAACCAGCTACGGGGGATGAAAGACAAAGGGCAAGAGAAGGATGTGAACACAGAAGTGAAGACAGTTTCGAAGGTAGAGAGAACGGAAAAGAACAAGATACACGGGAGGATGTAGAAAGAATTGGAGTCAATTGGATAAGAGATGGGAATTGACATTGCATTTAAATTCCTGGAGGTTGTAGCCCTCCGGAAAGCAAGAATATGGAAGGGAGTTCCACAGGCGGGAAGCACGAGAAAAGTGCCGGAGTAGAATTGTCGCCTGCATTTGGTTGATCTAACTGTAAAAACTGTAAACCTTGTTGCCAGTCTTGTTGTCCTAGTAAATTCTTGTTGGTGGGGTGCACCAGTGACCTAAATTCGTCAGAACAGAAACCATGAAAATATTTATAGAAGAGACAGAGGGAAACCACATTCCGCCGGCGAAAAAGTGGCTGGAGTCAAGCTGCCAGGTTAATATTACAGATTCTTCTTTGGAGCCTGTCGAGAACACTGAGATGAACAGCAGGGACACCAGACCAAATATGACAACAACAGCAGAAGCCAGATATGACAACAGCATATATTTATACGGGCTTTGTGGAGTTTGTAAAAGTATTTTTGGTACACCCTGTAAATAGCAGGTCATTTGAAATGGTATAGCGTGACGTCGTGTGTAGCGGCTATTAAAAACGAAAAGATTTAATTATTAATTTCATTTTATTCTTAATCGATAAGTGCACGGATTTTGAATGTGACAGGTCAATCTGCGAGAGAGTGTGGTATATATATACCTAATCTAAGTATTTAATGTTTTTTATAAGTAGTAGTAATGAAGAAGTAATCTTTCAGATGAAGTAAATCGCATTTTTTGTACGGCCCCATGTCCTTGCGCGTCTCACAACACCTGTTTGGACGAACTCCAAGCTGACAGTGGAAACAAAGATGGCAGTATACAACGCCTGTGTCATCAGTACACTGCTATACGGCAGTGAGACATGGACTACGTACACCATGCAAGAGAGGCGTCTGAACACCTTCCACGTAAAAAGTATCCGATGTATATTGGGAATCTCATGACAAGAAAAAGTGCCCAAAACTGAGGTCCTGTCTCGAGCGGGTCAGCCTCCCACTCCTTAAACAGCGCAGACTCCGCTGGCTAGTCTATGTCCACCGCATGCCAGACGGTCGTATTCCAAAAGACCTCCTGTATGGAGGGATGGCCTCTGGAAGAAGACCCACTGAGCAGCCGTAACTGCTGTATCGTGACATCATAAAACGCGACATGAAAGCTGTGGGCATCAACATGGAGTCATGGGAGAGCGTAGCAGTCAACCGGACCAAATGGAGAGGAACCCTGGCTCAACGACTCAAATCAAGGGAGGAGCAAATAACACAAGTCGCCATGGAGAGGTGGGTTCGCAGAGAGCTAAATGACAGCTTCGACAGATCAGAAACAAAACATAAATGCAGCCTCTGCAACAGAGACTGTCAATCCTGCATCGGGTTCTACAGTCACAGACGCCGATGCTCCAGCCAAGCTGACAACTAGGATGCTACCCATGGTCAACCCTGACCGACGGAGGCCTAGTGCTACTACGTTTCCAGTAATAATTACATATGAGGTCACGCTATATGATCAAACGATCAGCAAAAAAATACTAAGATATAGATATATAAAGGATTTTTAACAAAACAGAAACCGCATTGAAAGTCGAAAGTACTTCAACAAAAATAGCTAAATATAAACTTTGAACATTTTATCCACAACTTTGTGCACAGTGCTTATCCAAAAATTGAAAAAATATTAAAAAAAAGAAAAAATTAAACAAACCTTGTCGTTTCATTTTGAATATGTTTTAGTGAATGATTGCTTCCTAAATCATAATTTATGTCCAGAAAGGAGTGACAAACTGGCAGAGAGGGCTTTTCATCCGGGTGATATAGGAAAAAATGGAATTAAAGTCCAAACTACTTCTGACAAGTTAAAAGAATGAACAAATTAGGAGAACGTTCGATTGAGCAAAGCAAAGTAAATAAATGCAAACAAATGACGATTTACATTGACGGAATTCAACTCTGAATAGAATCTAGCCCAATGGACATAAGAGAAAATGTGGCGATTTACGAGAAAAACTAAATAAAAAAAACGGCAACCCCAAAAGAAGTGAAACATTTTTTAGTCGTTGAGATGATGAGGCTCTTCAACGGTAGGAGATCATGTGGACAAAGATTAACCGCACCAAGTCTTCCAGCTTGTGATTAGTCACCTGGAGGGACAGATCAATACCTTTCCCCAGGATACTTGCGTGTTAGTGAATGCAAGGAATTCAGCAGGAATTCGAACTCGGATCCCTGGTTTGTCGTTCCGAGCCGATATCCACTGCACCACGACGCCCTACTAATTTGAAATTTTTAGCCTTCACTCTCCTCCATATTTAAATGTAGTCGCATCGATATATAATACACTTTCGTTGATTGTGTCCTAAAGTTCAAAACACGCCACACAAAAACTTTTTCCACTTTGTTATTAATATTCTTCTTCTTCTATGTAACCTGTCCCTTCAGGACGTAGGCGATCATGGCTCTCCACGTTTCCCTATCCCTGGTGGCACTGAGCACGCCTTCTCCTGTTACACCACCAAAACCCCACTCTGCCATCCACTAGCTCAAGCCCATAAATCTAGAATATAAATCTATAGAAACTAGCATGGCCACAAAATGAGGGATTAGTTTATATATTGATTATAATATAGATTTGGTCCCCCACTTTATGTACACCATGCAAACTTCGTTCCGTCATCCACCTGGTTAGGTTCTTCAAATATGTTATCCGCTGCTTTCCCCTGTCTCTTTTTTCCCTCTATCTGGCCTGTTAGTATCAGATTCTCCAGGCCGTCCTTCCTCATTGTGTGTCCCAGGAACTTGAGCTGCTTCTTCCTGATGCTCTGAACACGCCTTCCCCTGTTACAACATGCAATCCTCGTTCCATCATTCACCTGATTAGGTCCTTCAAATATGTTATCCGTTGCTTTTTCCTGTCTCTTTTTCTCTCTATCTGGCCTGTTAATATCAGGTTCTCCAAGCCCTCCTTCCTCATTGCGTGTCCCAGGAACTTCAGCTGTCTCTTTCTGATGCTCAGTATTAATTTCTTTTTTGTTTCCATCATTTCCAAGACCTCATCTTTGCGCACATGCTCGATCCATGATATTCGCAGCATCCTTCTGTAGAACCACATTTCAGTTGCTTCAAGTTTTTCCTTCATCTTTGTTGGTATTGTCCAGCATTCACTGCCATATTGAAGAACTGACAGCACGTAGCAATCCAATACTCTCTTCCTAGTTTCTAGGGTTAGGGTTAGGGTTTGTCCTGTTTCTTAATACCTTACTCAATATCTGGAATGCTTCCTTCGCCATGCCAATTCGCCTTCGGATCTCTGTGTCGCACTTTCCGTCTTCTGTTATAACGCTTCCCAGGTATTTAAATTTTTGTACCTGCTTGATTCTGGTATCCCCGACCTGTATTTGGCATAATCTTCCTAAAATATATTTCTATATAATATTAATTTTTGCTTATTACAATTAATTTTTATTAATTTTTAATTTAATTTTCAACCTATTGTTTTGCTTTTAGAATATTTTTTTTATTTGTTTTTTACTGAATTTTTCTTCAATCTTAGTCGATCGCTTCCAGTCGGCCATCGACGCCAACTCATTCTGTTCTTGGACGATACGTTGTCATCGATTCTTCTGTAACTTTTTACAAGTAGGAGTGTTAACCCTATGCAATTTCCTTTATCATCCAGATGAGGCTGGTTTTGAATACAGAGTTTTTCTTTCTCTATGACTGGATGCCACTTAAGGCTGTAGAACTCAGTCTACCCTGCTATTTACCCATAGCTGTGGGAGGAAAAGAGATAGATACAAACCATTCCAAAGAGTAATAGCAAGTAAGTGAATGTAATGTACCCGACTGGAATTCGAACTCGGTTTTCCGATTCCTCAATCTATTACTCTACCATGCCTCCTAATTAGCACACATAATAATAAGAAAGAAGAGTTGGATTCATGCCTTTCTAGAGGATATTAGCACGTAAGTAAATGTAATGAATCCGACTGGAATTCGAACTTGGTTTTCCGATTCCTCAATCTATCATTCTACCGTGCCTCTTAATAAACACACAGAATAATATGAAAGAAAGAAGAGTTGGATTCATGCCTTTCTAAAGGGTATTAGCACGTAAGTGAATGCATTGAACCCTACTGGAACTCCGATTCCTCAATCTACGATTCCTCAATTGCCTCTATCTACGGTGTCTCCACTATTTACTGAATGCTTGGATCTTATTTCACAAAAAAGAAATTCAAAATGAACTTCTCACATAAACTTTAACAGAAGTCAAATGTCCGGCTGTTTTTTTTGTTTTTTTTTTTACCTTTGATAGTCAGGGTAATTTATTGAATCTTTCTTAAAATATGTCGCGATGTCTCATAACATTTAAGCGATTTTAATTTCGGAAAATAATGCCAAGGAAATTTGCTTTGCAAAGAAACGCTAAAACGAAGAAAGACAAAATTAAAAAAAAAAAACATGGCCATCTAACAGATTTTCCTCTTAACAAATAAACCCAAGCAGTTGGAAATAATTTCCTCTTAGAAGTGTTCCTCTTTTGAAGATTGTATTAAAGTAAAAAAAAATAATTTAGTGGAGCCTACAAAAAGTGCAAGCAATACTGTGATTCCTTGTCAGTTAAGTTATATATATATATATATATATATATATATATATATATATATATATATATATAATGTAATGTGAGTACTATTACGTAATATAATTCTCGTTAGCTACATACATAAAAACATGAAGTCGAGGGATTCCTCGAGTCAAGAAACGGAAAGCAACTCTTTTAAGTCTGAACTACAGTGACATTTGGAAGCTATAAAGAAAGTCGCTTTGATGAGGGCGGGAATGCGTCACTTTCCCGCCAGTTTATCTTGGGTTTTCCTTTGTCTCGTTATAAAACCTTTTTGTCGTCAACTCATTCCTCCTTTCTATTTTTTGCTTTTTTTTTTTTTTTTTTTCATATATACATACATACATACATGTATATATATTCTGATGAAAGTCCGAGGCCGGTCTGAAATATCAAATATATATATAATAATAGAAATAAATAAATACTGTGAAAAAATATATTTTTAACTTACAACTATTTAGTAGTTTTTCATATATCGGCTTTTTGTTCGCGTTATTTTACCACAATTCTCTCTCAAGTATGATGATGATGATCATCATCATCATCATAATCTTATTCTTCTTTTTCTTCTTCTTCACCTTCTTTATTTCATTCATTCATTCATTCATTATCAATCTGCTTTCTCTTCATCAACGGCCGTCTTTTTTTTCTTTTTTTTTTTTTTCTTATTTTCTTTATCGGACATTTTTTTCATTTTCCCTATTTCTTTCGTCGGTATTTTTTTTTTCATTTTTTTTTCTTCTTCCTTATTTTCTTCGCCGTTCTTCTTCTTATTCTTCTTTATTTCATTCGCCGGTCCACTTCTTCTTTTTCTTCTTCCTTATTTCATTCGCCGTTCTTCTTTTTCATCTTCTTCTTTTTCCTTATTTCCTTCATCAGTCTTCTCCTATTCCTTCATCGGTGGTCTTCCTTTAAATATTTTCTTCCTCGGTCCTTTTCTTTTTTTTTCCTTCTCCCCTATTTCCTTCATTAGTCTTATTATTTTTCTTCTTTATTTTCTTCTCTTGGTCTACTTCTTCTTTCTTTCTTTCTTCTTACCTTCATCAGACTTCTTTTTTTTTTTCCTTTATCGGTGCTCTCTGTTTTCCTTATTTCTTCATCGGCTCTTTTTTCTTCTTTCTCTTCCTTATTTCTTTCATCAGTCTTTTACTCTTTTTTTTTTATATAATATTCTTTCATGAGTCGTCCTCCTCTTCCTTATTTTCTTTGTCGGTCCTCTTCTGATCTTTCTTCTTTATTTTCTTCATCAATTCACATTTTCTTCTTCTGTATGTCCCTCATTAGCTTTTCTTCTTCATTATTTCTTTCATCGGTCCTCTTCTTCTTTTTCTTCTTCTTCATTCTCTCACTGTCTTCTTCTTCTTCACCTTCTTCTTCGTCTTCGTCTTCTTTTCTTTCTATATTTCTTTCATTGATTTTCTTTTTCTTCTTCTCCTCGTTCCTCTTTATTTCCTCTATCGGTTTTCTTCTTTTTCTTCCTTATTTTTTCGTCAGTTTTTTCTTCAACTTCTTCTTCTTCTTCCTCATTTTCTTCATCAGTTCTCTTCTTTTTTTCTTCCTTATTTCCTTCATTACTCTTCTCTTTCTTCTTCTTCTTCTTGATGTTTCATCTTTTTCTCTTTCCATTATGCATTTAATGCATTATTTTTCCTTTTTCTTCTCCTACTCACCCTTCTCTTTCTCCTCTTCATTCTTTTTCTTCTTCCGGTCCATTCAAACTGGTTACCCTGAGAAAATGTTATCCTTTTTCTAAAACAGATTATCGCCTGAGAACGTGTCCTTTTCATCGGACGAGTTCGCAGTCACCCCACAGTAACCTGGATCCAAAACACTTTCTCAGCACCCTAATCCTTACTACAATATGTCTTCTTCTTCTATGTGCCCTGTCCTTTCAGGACGTAGGCTATGGTGGCTTTCCACGTCTCCCTGTCCCTGGTGGCTCTTAGCACGACTTCTCCTATTAAACCATGCAACCCTCGTTCCATCATCCATTTGATTAGGTCCTTCAAATATGTTATCCGCTGCTTTTCCTTATCTCTTTTTACCTCTATATGTCTTATTAGTATCAGGTTCTCCAAGCCCTCTTTCCTCATTGCATGTCCCAGGAACTTCAGCTGTCTCTTCCTGATAATATGTCTACCCGTGATAATTTCTGATCACTATCAAAATAAGAACCTTTCCAATCTTTTCAGAGCCCTGTTCTATATTTCAAAATATTGAAGCTTCATTTTTTTCCAGTGTTGCTGCTGTATATGTAGAGATTCTTGATGAAATCCATTGAAGAATAAGCAATATTATAGGTTTTGACCCGGCGTCTCATCTTCACTCATTCACCCACCACCGCAATGTAGCTATATTGTGCCGTATCTAGAAATACTCATATGATAATTGTTCGGATGAAATCGCCTCTATAGTACGAGGATATTATGAATTTAAGCGCAGTACTAAATAGGTGGCTATAAGATGTTCGTTGTTGAGCAGTGAATATCGGATCAGAACGAGAAATCGGAGAGCCGAGATCGAATTCCAGTTGAATTTGTTGCATTCACTTACGCGCAAATACACTTGAGAAAGGTATTAATCCATCACTTCTCCCTTCAGCTATGGGTTAAATAGCAAGACAGATTAGGTTCTATAGCATGGGTTTACAACCAATCTACCATAGAAAGTAATGGCAACTTACTACAAGAAAATCTTCTGCGCAGTCAGTCATGTCACTTTCAGGACATGATCGTCCAAGCGCGTATCACGCATGGCATGGCATGACTGACTGAATATAATAGTTGGAAACATAACCAAAACTTCTACTGTTCATAAAGTGAGGGGTCGGTTTTCTATTGTTATAAAGTAATAAACTGATCAGCCACTATTTATACTTAATAAAATAATGTAATATAATCTATCTCTTCTCCCTCCAGCTATGAGTTAAGTGGCTGGACAATTTAGGTTCTATAGCCTTGGTTGGCAACCAGTCTACCGCAGAAAACAATGACAATCTACTGCGAGATAATCTTCTGTTCAGTCAGCCATGTCTCTTTCGGGACATGATCGCCCAAAGTGTGTATCACGTAAGGCACTTAACCGACTAACTAAACAGAATAGTTGGAAACATGATTAAGGTTTCTACTGGGCATAAAGTGGGATATCATTTTTCTATTGTAATGAAGTAATAAACTTATCCCCCACTAATTATACATAATAAAATAATGTAATATAATCTATCTCTTCTTCCTCTAGCTATGAGTTAAATGGCTAGACAAATTAGGTTCTATAGCCTTGATTGGCAACCAGTCTACCGCATAAAGCTATGACAAGCTACAGCGGGATAATCTTCTGCCAGTCAGTCATGTCTCTTTCGAGATATGATCGCCCAAGCACGTATCACGCATGGCACTTAATTTACTGACTGAATATAATAGTTGGAAACATCATTAAAGATTCTGATGGGCATAAAAATTAGGATCGGTTTTCTATTGTTATGAAGTAATAAATTCATCCCCCTAAAATTATTACAAATTAATATAATCAGAATCGAATACAACTAATGTTTCCATTGGACCTAAAGTGGGGGATCTGTTTACTGTTGTTTAGAAGTAATAAACTGATCCCCTACTAATTCCTACTTAATATAATTGTATAATATAATCTATCTCTTCTCCCTCCATCTATGGGTTAAAAATAGGACAGATTGTGTTCTATATCCTTGGTTAGCAATATATATATATATATATATATATATATATATATATATATATATGAAGGAAAACACAATACATCATTTAGATTGGGGATAAATCATAATTCATTTCTATGAGCTAAATTAGTTCATTTCATCAGACTACACTATATTCGTTCCATTCGGCACAAATATTTTCCCGGAATAAGCATTTCTTTAAAATGAAAAAGAAAACAAGTAAAAAGATTTAAAAACTGAGACGTTGGTGTTATCTCAGTTGGGGACCTAGACCAGTCAAAAAGAGGTCATCTTTCTTGGATGGTGACCTTAAAGTCATTATATTTTCTATTTTTAATATTATTATTATTATCATTATCATATAATAATTCTGCTTGTTCCTTCCTTAGTTAGTTCGTCCATCCGTTACGCCACTTACTCTCTATACGAGCTTTTCCTTCCCCTCTATCTTTTCCTCACCCTCTCTCTCACCTTTGCCAAACGGAAGGTAGTAAAGAATGAGAGAGTAGGAGGAGAAAGTCCATAGCATTACCGTAGCAGTAGCAGCTTAGGTTGTGTGTATATGTGTGTATACTGTACAATATAGTAAAAATAGGTAGATTTGTTGTCGTATCCCGTGACCTAGTAACGAAATGTCTGGCCCCTTTTATACTCTTGGCCATTACTCAGTTGGTCTTTTCTGTTTACAATGGACACAGGGGCCTTTAAAGTAACCTTAATTATTTTTTAAAATTGTGTCATCCATTCTAACATTTTCGAAATTTTGTTAGAAAGTTTTGTTTTGATTTGAGTTAGCGGCTAAAGAAACGTTGCGACTGTTTTACAATGGAAACGTAATGATTGCATCACCCACATTTTTTCGGTGACAAACACATTAATTTAGAAATTCTCGCAAAAAATCAAATAATTAATGAAATTATCAGTACTCATTCACAAATTAATGAAATTAATTTTGAAATTATTATATTTTAAAAATCTTAATAAAAATATTTTTTACCTCTGTTACTCCCACACACATCACTCCACGTAAATTCATGAAATCTTAATAAATTTTATTTTGATAGCTAACTTTTGTTTTATTTGTTCAACGCAGGACATATTGGGAAATATAAATCATCTATTTTTTATTTTTCGTTTGCAATCATTATCCAAAAATCTTCTCCGATGAGGAAAATAAAAAATGCAATAAAACTCTGATATAATTTAATTTTTTAATCTTTTAATTGCTGGAATAAATAATAACTATTAAAGACATTATACTCTGAAGAAAAAAAAAATTTTCGATTAATAATAAAACGAATTTTTTTTTCAATTTTAGATAGGCAATATAATCATCGATTCTTAACTAAAAAGGCTACTCACAATCAATTCTTTGAAGGTTTTAAACATATTTAAAAAATTTTATATATTATTAAATTATTTAATTATAATACTAATAAAAAAGAAAACAATTCCTTTAAAAAATTTATTATTTTATTAATTTATTTTATTTATTAAGACGTTACTATCATTTGTAGTATGAGAAATTAAAGATTTTCCAAGAAATTATATATATCCTTCCATGGAAATTACACGGGTTGCGCGAGTTATTATTATTATGTCATTTTTCATCATATTTCGATTTCTGCTTTGGTCTCACTACCAACCAAGTCTGCGGGGAGACCTAAGGCAGGTAGTGGCGTGTTGTTATGACTCCATTTCATGTTTTTCTATCTTCCCTATCATCCCCAGCATTACATAGATAACGTTTTCCTTAGTGTGTGGGCTGTACTTAATAAGACAATTTTTTGTATATCTCTTAAGCTGGGGTTTCCAGGGATTCTTTCAATGTGTTGTTTTGTTCCATTTTTTATCATTCCAAGTGCACCTACTATCACTGGCACAACTCTTGTTTTCAATTTCCACATTTTTTCTATTTCAATTTCAAGGTCTTTATATTTTGACAGTTTTTCAAATTCCTTGGTTGCTATGTTACAATCCGCTGGACAAGCCATATCAATTAATAGACAAGTTTTCTCCTTCTGGTTTTTAACAATAATGTCTGGCCTGTTTGCTTCAATTTTTCTGTCTGTGTAGATGGTGTAATCCCATAGAATGGTTACATCTTCGATTTCTGTAACCGGTGCTGGATGATGTTCATACCAGTGTTTGTTTACAGCTTTTCCATAATGTTTGCACATTGCCCAATGTAAATATTGCCCAACTCTATCGTGGCGATTTTTATATTCGTTTGGGGCAAGCACGGAACAGCCTGAGATTAGGTGGTCTATTGTTTCTTGGTGTTTATCACAAAACCTGCATTTTGGATCCATATTATTATGCATAATATTTGCCTGAAAGTTTCTCGTGAAAAGACTTTGGTCTTGTGCTGCAAGAATAAAGCCTTCAGTTTCGGACTTTAATCCAGATGCACGTAACCATCGATGAGTATTAACTTTGTCAACATTGGATTTATTGGCACGTACTGGATATTGGCCATGCAGAGGTTTGTCTTGCCAGCGCTGTTTCATCTTTTCAAGAGCTTTATCTTTGGCTTTCATTTTCATATTTTTTGCCGCAATAGTTGGTTCTTGGCTACTGTTTCGCTTTTCTACAGAATCTACTAACTGTAATTATTATTATTATTATTATTATTATTATTATTATTATTATTATTGTTATTATTATTAAAGAAAGAAAACACCTTTACTGGAATCAAAGGATTTGAATACCCTTAAGCAAGATAAAATTTCGAGCAAGGTCAGCAATAAGTAAAAAGAAAAAGAACTAAAAATAAACACATAATACATTAATGATCTCCCTGATTCCATAAGAGCCCAAATAGGTTTGTACGCCGATGACACCACAGTTTACTCTCGCCTCCTACAAAAATCTGGTGTAGGCGTCAAAGCTAACCTCGCAGCCGAGATTGAAAAAGACCTCCAATCCATATTGGACTGGGGTAAGAAATGGCTAGTAAATTTTAATGCTTCTAAAACGAAGCTACTCTCAATTAACCATCATCGACAATCTCACCTACCTCCCATTAGCATGGACCAGGCTTGCCTCCCAGAGAGTAAAACACTGCGCCTCCTTGGTCTCACACTTTCAGCGGACCTCAAATGGAATGACTATATCGAATCCATTGCTAAATCCGCTGCTATGAAAGTCGGTTCTCTGTGTAGGGCCCGGAAGTTTTTTCCGTCTGAATCTATCCTGCACATTTATAAATCTACCATCCGCCCGTGCATTGAATACTGCTGCCATATCTGTTCGGGTGCCCCTGCTGTTCTCCTCGGGCTTCTCGATAAGGTTCAGAGGAGGGTCTGTAATGTGATAGATACCGACTTGGCAGACCGCCTGCAGTCTCTCTCTCACCGGCGCGACGTGGCTTCCCTGTGTCTCTTCTATAAATACTTTCACGGCTTCTGCTCCGATGAACTTAGATCACTAGTGCCCACTAAATACGAATTTGAACGAGATACTAGATTAGCAACTAGATCCCACCCTTTTACAGTGAAACCGATAAAATGCAGCCGTAACTTCTACTCCAACAGTTTCTTTCCTAGCACTTCCCGACTGTGGAATTCTCTTCCAAACGATTGCTTCCCCGACGGCTACAATCTCCAGGAGTTTAAATGTAAGGTCAATAGACACCTCCTAACACACTAACCTGCTCCCATTCTATCAAACACTCTTCCCATCTGCCCAACCCTCATCCTCGCTATCCTTACTCATCTGTCACCTTCCTCCTGACATTCCCTATGTCTAACCACTCCTTCTCTTTACCTTCCCCTATGTAGCCCCATGCGCAATAGTGGCAGTGGAATGCCTTGCTTGGGGTGAGATGATTAAAAAAATCAAATTCACTTCAGTAAACTAAAGTAGCCGATAGCTAGATTGCCTTGACAGAGCAAATAAAAAGAATGTTTGATAACCGTAATTCTTATGAAAGGACGATTCAACTCAGGTTAGTTATAAGGCCTCTTTTGCGATTATAGGACAAACTCAAAGACCATTTGAAGTTATTCAGCATCTCCTTGTATTCCTGGGAAATGGTCAATAAATAGTCAGAACTCAAAAGCAGGCGCCTGTCTTTCCATCGATACAAAATTTTGAGCAAAGCCGTCTTGAACAGCGTGATCATCTGCCTACAAATATGAAAAGTTGACAAAATGCTTCTCCTTTAGGTGGCGCGCTTACCTGCCTCTGTGGCTTTGTCGTACGCATTTAATCAGGCCTTGCTATCCACTTGCGGAAACGTCTGGTAATAGATCCTGGAATTGCTCAAGCGAAATGGCGCTGTCACATGTGGCATCTGTCAAAATGCCTGCAAGACACCTGCATGCCGGGTGAGACATATGCGTGTCCATAGATGTTAAAGGAAAGGAGTTTCACTTAGCCCTCATTCGTCGTCAGCGACAAGAATGTCCACAAAATATATCAAGAGCACCATAGGTCAGGAAGATGGGGAGATCATCACAGGATATTTCCTGAAGAAACACAAAAACAATCGTTTATATATATATATATATATATATATATATATATATATATATAGATAGATAGATAGATAGATAGATAGATAGTCATGGCTTCTGCTCGGATGAGCTTAAGTCACTGATGCCTCCTCAACAGGAGTTTACTCGTGCAACCAGACTGGCAAATGGGTCCCACCCATTCACAGTCAGGTTAGACAAATGCAGACGACAATTCTACTCCTGCAGCTTCCTCTCTCGCACTTCCCGCCTGTGGAACTCACTCCCGTATTCTTGCTTTCCTGACGGCTACAACCTCCAGAAATTTAAATGCAAAGTCAATCCTCATCTACTAACCACTGGACTCTAGCTCTCCCCCCCCCACCTCGTATAACCTTCCCTTTCTCTCCACCTCTGTATCTGTTATCGCACCTGCTTTCTCAGCTTTCTATTGTTCCTTTCTAACTAGTTTGTACTCCTCACTCTTTTCTAATTAATCGTTTTACATTTATGTAATCCCCTGCACATCAGTGGCGTTTCCGCCTTGCTCGGGGTGAAATGATTTAAAAAAAAAAAAAGATAGATATTTGTGTATTTAAGCATCAAATTTTCTTTTAGACATGTCAGATTAAATAAAGTGCAAACGTTGTGTCTGCTTACTTTAATAAAGTTCGTTCAGACTCACGGATAATTGTTTGCGTATTATAATTGAAAGATGGCAGAAATGAGCTGTAACGTTGACAGATATTATTATCATTCATTTCTCAAGGCATCCAAGTTTCATTCTCTTTCCGAGATCATCGTCAGGGGTGTACTAACAAATACCCGCTAAATTGTGTTGCTAAAAATTACTGTAAATTTTTTGCTGCTTCAAATATAACGGTTGACAAATTAATTTAAGACGTACATGACCATGACATTAGAACATATAAAAACAATTCCATTTTGAATAGTTTTCACGTTCTAATGAACGCTAAGCAATTTGTCAACCATTATATTTGAAGCAAAACAAAACTTACAATAATATTTAGCAACACAGTTTTGCGGTTATTGTTCGTAACCATAACTCACCCCACTGAAGATGATCTCGGAAGAAGGTTGAAAGTACTTGGGTATATTGAGAAATGAATGATAAAATAAGCAGACACAATGTTTGCAATTTATTTAATCTGATATATATATATATATATATATATATATATATATATATATATATATAAATTAGAGAAAATTTTCAAAATTCAAAGGTGTTGGAATTTTGAAAATTTTCTCTAATTTATATTGGCTCTGTATTCTTAATACATTGAGCTCTCTGCCTGCATCACTTTTTAATGTTAAAAATTTTTAATATTGATTAGG
This sequence comes from Ascarosepion bandense, assembly GCA_037127315.1. Classification (NCBI taxonomy): domain Eukaryota; kingdom Metazoa; phylum Mollusca; class Cephalopoda; order Sepiida; family Sepiidae; genus Ascarosepion; species Ascarosepion bandense. The sequence goes on from JBBBDQ010002203.1 coordinate 861,850, forward strand.
ATCAGGTTCTTGGAATTTTCCTTCCTACACTTCCACTTCAGATTAAAGAAAAACAAATACATATATATATATATATATATATCAGTCTTTTTCAATTCCTTTAGTTTTTATTACACGTTTTATTCATATATATATATGAATGAATGATATATATATATATATATATCGTTCATTCAGCAATGAATTAGAACACTCTCAGCTATTGGGCGTGTATAATGATAATATACACGCTAAAGAATATGCCTCCTTCTACCTAACGCCCATAGCTCAGAGGTAGAATCGCCGACTGATGCCAATTCGGTCGTGTTTCAATACTGGGTTAAAAAGCAATCGGAGTCTAACCGCACCGATGTACTGTTATGCAGCGAAATAGATTCGTCTACGGATGACTATATATATATATATATATATATATATATATATATATATATATATATATACATATTTGCAAACAGTAGGTACTCACCGCTCTCTACACATCGTTCTTCGCCAATGAATTGAACACTCCCAATTACTGGCGTTGGTTTACACTGTGTTTATAATACGATAAAATTTCTCTCCGCCATGCGCCGATAGGTTTAGAAGTAGAATCCTAGACTGATGTCAAATTGATCCAGTTTTAATCCCAACTGGAGACAATCGGTTGTCTAGCCGTGCCGATGAGCTGTGATATATATAAATGTTAGGTGAAAAGAAGCCCTCTGTTGACATAATTTTTTGTTAATATCACCATATTTGCATGAAACAAATACTTGATATAATTTCATTGCCAATTTCTTTTTGTATTTCAGAGTGTAGCCAAGAATGTTACTGTTGTGAATTCTTGTTTTAGAAACCACACAAAATAATAAATAACAAAAACAGATATGGAGATAGAAAATGTAAGTTATATTGAACAAAAATATACAAACTGGAACACGAGTTAGTCAATTCAGGAATACTAGGAATACTGTTAGTAGGAATCAATATATACAATCTTATAGTAAAATAGTATGTCCGAGTAATGAGTCTATATCCAAAAACACCTCAACTTACTATGCACCAACTTACGGGCCAACTGACTCCTTATTGACTCTCTAACTAATAACCTATGCTGTACTCTGTATAGGCAGGATTATATGTACACATCAGGCGAGTCCATTCTTATGTGCAAAACGGGGCGCTCCCCAACAGTTACCTAACACTTCACGAGCGCGCTCATATGGCTTCTCGTTACGAAAAGTTTATATATATATATATATATATATATATATATATATAATGTATTTCCTTCCTATCACGCTCACGATTTTTTTTCTTATGTCTTAATATACTCAATAGTAGGTATATGAATAAACATGTTGCCGTCAGTTTGGGCGGCATATCGATATAAATATTTTGCCGATATACAACAACTACTACTACTACTACTACTACTACTACTACTAATAATAATAATAATAATAACACGCCACTACCTGCCTTAGGTCTCCCCGCAGACTTGGTTGGTAGTGTGACCAAAGCAGAAATCGAAATATGATGAAAAATGACATAATAATAATAATAATAATAATAATAATAATAATAATAATAATAATAATAATAATAAAATTGTCTTATTAAGTACAGCCCACACACTAAGGAAAACTCTATCTATGTAATGCTGGGGATGATAGGGAAGATAGAAAAACATGAAATGGAGCCATAACAACACGCCACTACCTGCCTTAGGTCTCCCCGCAGACTTGGTTGGTAGTGAGACCAAAGCAGAAATCGAAATATGATGAAAAATGACATAATAATAATAATAATAATAATAATAATAATAATAATAAGAAGAAGAAGAAGAAGAAGAAGAAGAAGAAGAAGAAGAAGAAGAAAAAAAAAGAAGAAAATGATGATAGTGTACTTAAAAAAATGAAAATACATTTGATACATCATAATATTAAAAGACCTTTAATATTTTAAACAATAGACAAAAATCTAGAGGAGCTCTTGTACTCTAATGTTGAAACAATGAACAAACAAACATTTTTTTTTTTCAGACCAAGAAATGGGCCATTTTTGCAGACAGGGTCAAGGATGTTCTGAAAACATCTTATAACGGGTGGAAAGACTGAAATTACAATGAGTTGAAAATGAAAGACTAAAAGGAAAGAAACAAGCAGAGAATCCAGGAAAAAAATGAAAAAGAGAGTAAGTCTATGGAAATGGTAATTTGGTAAGGAAGCAATTTTTCATCCATATGAATTATTAGCAGTCAAAGACTAATAAATTGTAATCCTAAAAAGCAATGAATTAAATGATATCAATTTGAATGTGTGCGTTGTGGCGCAGTGGATATCGACACGGAACGAGAAATCGGATAGCCGAGTTCGAATTCCAGCTGAATTCATTGCTTTCACTTACGCGCAAATACACTTTGGAAAGGTATTAATCCGTCTCTTCCCTCCAGTTATGGGTTAAATAACAGGACAGATTGGGTTCTTTAGCCTTGGTCGGCAACCAGTCTACCGCATCTTGCAGAAAGCAATGGCAACCTACTGCGGGATAATCTTCTGCCCAGTCAGTCATGTATCTTTCGAGACATGATCGCCCATGCGTGTATCACGTATGGCACTTAACTGACTGACATTCCATTTTAACAGATATGTTTACCAAAATTACACAAAAATATATTGAAATGCTAAAGAGTAAATTCAATAAAATCATCATTAGCTTTAACCACGGCCACCAGAAGACTTTGAATTTGCTTCAACTGTTTTGGATGGTCTCCTTGTTTATGTTGACAAATGCTGCCATAATTCTTGCCTACAGTTTATATTTGATGTTACAAGGATTTTTTGTTGGTGGTTCTTCGCTCAACTGCCCCCCATACATAATAATCAGGGGGTTGCAGTCTGGGGAGTTATGTGGCCAGATGTAAGGGAGTATATATCTGCAGATAGTGTCAGACAGTCATGACTGGGTCCTCATGCTTGTGTGGCATCGTGCAGAGTCTTCCAGCAGCCACACTCAAAATCAATATATATATATATATATATATATATATATATATATATATATATATTGTACCGAGACAGCAGATAATTTTCTAAACATATACTGTTAAATATAAGAGACAATGAATGTCTATTATGTTTAATCATGAGCCATTCTAAACAGCGTATTTTGGCTTTAATTTCAGGTGAAAATAAAGACAAAAATTCTCCAACATTTGGATAATTTTTTAAGTTGGTTCTAAGCTTTCGGCTCACATGAACCATCTTCAGAGAGGATACAAGGACGTTAACATAAAAACATCCATTATCAAAGATGATTTTATCTTCTGCTGACATAAAAATTTGCTAAGCAACGATAACGGTTACCAAATATCAAACGCAGTTCGTAAATTTGTAATGCGATTCTATGAGAGACCGAAATGTTAACAAAACCATATATTTAAATGCAATGCAATGTGTAATGACCAGATTTCAACGTGATTTTATTAAGCGTTGGGTTGTTTTGATTAATGTAGATGGCCTCCAAAATCTGTAGGTTCTTTTTACTGTGTGTATGAGTGAGGATTATTGTATTGTTGACTAAAATCTGTCTGATACATATTTTAACAATATATATATATATGTGTGTGTGTGTGTGTGTGTGTGTGTGTGTGTGTGTGACGTCTTTCTTCAAGACGTAGGCGATCATGGCCTTCCACATCTCCCTATCCATTGTTGCACTTAATGCCCATTCTCCTGTTATCCCACTCAATCTCAGATCCGCCATCCATCTGCTCAAGTCAATCAAGTATTTCATGCGTTGCTTTCCCTTGTCTTCCACTCTATCCGTCCTGTGAGCAACAGATTCTCCAAGCCCTCCTTCCTCATTACATGTGCCAAAAACTTCAGCTGTCTTTCCCTGATGTTAAGAATTAGCTTCTTTTTTGTGTCCATATCTCTCCAAAACCTCGTCATTGCTCGCGTGTTCCATCAATGGTATCCTCAGCACCCTTCTGTAGAACCACATTTCGGTTGCTTCAAGTCTTTCCTTCATCTCTGAAGAGATTAGCATTCTCTGCCATATTTAGAGACAGACAGATTGACTTCTATAGCTTTGGTTGACTGTGAAATGCGTACAATCTTATCACTGATAAATAAAAGACTTTAGACAACAAAAGCCTCATTCTACAGAAGGATGCTGAGAATGCAGACAACATGGGATCAAACACGAAGTTTTAGATAAAATGAAATAAAAAAATGACTCTTACATTTATAGAAAATTGAAATTACTAGGTTACATGAGGAAAGTAGACGTGGAAAAATTAATACACACAGGTCGTGTTATAAATGGGAGAGACAGAGGACAGGAGCGCATAGCTTTCCTAACGAGTTGTGTAAATGGTTATCAGAACTGGAATAAGATGAAGCAAAACAAACACTCATAACTACAATGGGGAGGATGTTGTGGAGATCCATGATCACCCACATCAAGAAGGAACATAAAGAAAAATCCTTACTGCTGATTTCAAAAATAATTGTGCAAAATTCACAAAATCCAGTATAGTTTGATACAAGGTCGGTTTTTTGTGTAGGTGAACGTTTTTTTTTTTTTTAAGTACAGACTGTTATGGAAAGACACGGACTTGTTAATATCTGTCTGTCGCAACAGGAACTCTCTAATTGGCTAGATATAAATCTTCTAGGTACCTTTAAACATCAAAGAAGTTATTCTTTTTAATCAAATAAGTACACACAACAAGGCATAATTGTCAGTCCTGTAGAAAGATTACGATCTATTCAATGGACGTCAAGTTTTTGCACAAATAGCAAACAAAAAAATTCCGACTGATTAATCAAAACATTTTTTCTAATTTAAAAAAAAAAACTTCACGTCTTATCGACTTCTTTGTCTTTATAACAAGTCAATAAATATAATTCATATTACTTCCTCTAATTGTTGCCTTAGACTTTCTCTAACAATACATTATATAATATAATAACTTGTTTGTCATTTTTAATAAAACCTGTATAAAAGAGAGATTGCTGCCCAAATATTATATATTTATATATATATATATATATATATATATATACGTGCATACACATACGGACACACACGCACATAATGTAAGTTATCCTCCCAAAAATATATATTTACTCTAAACTAAAAAATATTCAGCAGGCTCTCATTAATAATGACTTCCAAAACCACATTGGTTCCGGTTACATGTGTTACCATGAATAACATACTATCGAGCACTCATTCGGTCGAGTTTCAATCCTGGGTAAAAAGCAATCGGTTGTCTTACCGAACTGATGATCTGTGAAACTGCGAAACATATTTGACTGCGGATGACTATATATATATATATCAGTCGGAACTGTGATTTGTGAATACTCGTATAAGTTTGGAGGATTCGTTGTAAGATTGACGCCATATAATTTACTATTTGTCGCAATGCCAGACGAAGCCATTTTCAGAAGATATTCGTACTGTAATAAACCCTTTTCCTCAATAGTCTTTGGTTACACATTTTTCTTTGTTTCAGACTTGTTCAACTACAAGTTCTTATTTTAGAATAATACACTCTTTGTCAGTAATCAACAGGAAAACAACAAGCGGCGTTATCTGGGAGCTAAATGGTCAGTTTGTACTGCCTAAAGCCATCATTCTTACCATTAATGAAGCCG
>JBBBDQ010002203.1:875000-937500 GCA_037127315.1 Ascarosepion bandense
AATGGTGTACATGAAGGAAAGTTGGACGAGGACCGTTAAGATTTTCATCCAGTTTTTTATGCTCGTAAAATATATTTTCTGGTGTGTTTGCATCCAGAAATCATTTCGGACATTTCATTTCTCGTTCGTCCATACATTAATGAATATGTTAACAATTCTTGATTAGCTTCTCCTGTTTTTCAAACTTCCAATTTTGCATCCTGAATATTCCTGTTATACGTTCGGATAACCTTGGAAAAGCTGTTGATATAAAACGCCTGAAGATAGCGAAATGTTGAAATCAAGGTTGCATAATCAACTAACATCCGAATGAATATATATATATATATATATATATATATATATATATATATATATATAGTATAGCCCGGCGTTGCTCGGGTGTAATGAAAGCTTTAATACTAATCCATAGTCCTGGAGCTCAGACTCTTTTGACGTTGGCACGAAAGACTAAAAAGCAATAGTTGTTTCCAGTTTAAGCGAAACCGAAAAAGAAAAATAAATGGAGGTAAGTCAAATTTTGATTTCCTGCTATCGATATCAAATACATTTTTGTCCTAGTAAACTGAATTTTGAAGGCTAAATAAGTCCTCTGAGTAAATGGCATCATGGCTGAGACGAAGAACTACAATTATACCTACTTAGAGCCAAACCCGAAGCAAAAACTAAAATAAAAGGGCTGAAAAAATACAGACATACAGGCAGATAAACAGACACACACACAGATATCTTGCCTTTTACATATATATATATATATATATATATATATATATATATATATATTATCGATTTTCTGCTCTATTGTAAGAACTGCAATCTTGAAACTTCTGAATATCGTTTCTTATGTCTTTGTCTATGAGTGTATCAAATTTGATTAAAATCGGACCACTCCTTCTATAACCCTATTATTTCGATTATCGATTTTCGATATTTATTGGTGGTACCTCGACACAAAACCTAACTAAGAACACTCGCAGACGCTTATAGTACAACTGTGTAAATATTCAAGAAAATCGGTTCAGCCGTTTTGGAGTCTATAGTTAATGGACACACACACACACTCACACACGAAGACAAAGTTCCATTTATAAATAAGTTATATATATATATATATATATATATATATATATATCAGTAAACAAATCCAGAAGATTGAGAAATAACCTGAGAGGATCCTAATAATATCGTTAAATTATTAAAACTGATCCAGTGTGTGTGTTTGTGTGTGTGTGCGTGCGTGCGCGCGTGCGCGCGCTTTAAGGATAAATAAATATTGGATCAGTTTTAATTTTTTAACAATATTATTAGGATCCTCTCGGGTTATTTACCAATCTCCTGGAATTTTTTACTGCTATATATATATGCTATATATATATATATATATAATATATATATATATATATATATATATATATATATATTATATATATATATATATATATATATATATATATATATATATATATATATATATATATATATATATGTATGTGTGTGTCTATGTGTGTGTGTGTGTTTGTGTGTGTGTTTCGTTGAATATGACATCGCACAACCTAACCGTTCAGTTTAACCGAATGGAAGACTGTATAGTGTTTTGGATAGATGGCAAAAAATCAGCAGTTAAAAAAGCAAAAGGGCTACAAAGAATCGGAAACATTGGGGATCCATGATCGCGAACGTCCTGAAGGGACACGGCACAATGTAGAAAAGAAAGTGCATTTCATGACAACAACAAATTTGTCATCCGCTTTTTAAGGTGATTAGTCTTTCTGTGAACTTTTACAGAACGTCAAAAAACAAAATAAAATGGCGTTAAATTTCACATCGTTTTTATTTTATTATTCACTTAGTCCTCAGGGTAAGACATAATGTCTAAAAAACTTCTTCTTCTTCTTCTTCTATGTGCCCTGTCCCTTCAGGACGTAGGCGATCATTGTTCTCCACGTCTCCCTATCCCTTGTGGCTCTTAGTATGTTTGCTCCTGTTGCTCCTGGCAACCCCCGTTCCGTCATCCACCTGATCAGGCCCTGCAAATATGTTATCCGCTGTCTTCCTCTGTCTCTTTTTCCTTGCCTGTTAGTATCAGGTTTCCAAGCTCGCCTTCATCATTGCGTGTCTCAGAACCTTCAGTTGTTTCTTCCTGATGCTCAGTATTAATTTCCTTTTTGTTGCCATTCTTTCCAACACCTCATCGTTGCTTGCATGCTCAGTCCACGATATCCACAGCATCCTTCTGTAGAACCACATTTCCGCTGCTTCCAGTTTTGTCCTCATTTTCGATGATATTGTCCAGCATTCACTGCCGTATTGAAGAACTGACATCACATTGCAATACTGCACTCTTTTCTTTGATTCTAGTGAAATTTTCCTGCGTGTTAGTATTTTACTCAGCTTCTGGAAAGCGTCCTTTGTCATGCCAATTCGCCTTCGGATCTCTGTGTCGCACTTTCCATCTCCTGTTAGAACATTTCCTAGGTATTTAAACTTTTGTACTTGCTTGATTCTGGTTTCCCCCACCTGTATTTGTTATTTTGGTTTGCACCTTTTTCTGATGACCATGCATTTAGTTTTCTTAAAGTCGATATTTGTAGTCTTATTTTGTCACTCTCCACCGCTACCTTCTGTAGGAGGTCTTGTAGTTTCCTTTCCGTGTCTGCAATCAGCACTGTATCATCACAGTTCCAAAACTAAAATCTTTTTAAATAGAAAAAAAAAACAAAGAAAGAAATATTAGCCCTGATAAAAATTAAACGGGTAACTTTATAAAAATTTTTTTCTTTTTTTTTTATCTAATTTTTTTTTCTAATCTGTTTTATATTTTTTTATTTTTTTAAATTTTATTATCTTAAGAACTATTTTAAATTTCGTGTTCTTAATATTACTTATTTACAAAAACAATTAAAATCTTTTCTCGTTAAGTAATATGATAGTTTTTAGAAGATTCTGTACGAAATTTCATGAAATTCAGTATGTAGGTGGTAACATATTAAAAAAAATTGTTTTACGAAAATTTTCTAAAAAAAGACAGTTGAAAATAATTTTATTCATTTGTAAATAAGTCCTGAAAATTTCATTAAAATTGGACAATTATTCGATTTTTACAAGAATTTCCAAATCAATGTTTTCAGCAGAAAACAAGTACACAAAAGTCAATGTAAAAAGTTACCCACGGCGATGACGTAAACAAAACAATCATTTTAACCAAAACTTTGAACATGTTAGAAAGGATTGAAAAGTTTCAAAAAATAATTAACAAATACTTTGGTCTTTCATCTTAATAATAACATCACGTTTTGACAATACAACTTTTCATTAAGCTTGTGGCCTTTTTCATTACGCTATCCTGTTTTTCTAGCGAAATAGTGGAGGTACCTACTTAAGAACTATTTTAAACTTGGTGTACACATTTAAATTCTACCTTCTAAACATAATCAAAAATATAGTAAAAAAAAAATAAAAGGAAAATATTAAAACATTTTGTTCCATTTTCAAAAGATTAAAGAGAAAAATTAAAGTTAATTTCGTTTTTGTTATCTTTTTCTTCCAATTCTAATTTATTTTACAAAAAAAAAAAAACAGTGATGAGTCGAGGCGCTTATAAGTTTTAAATGAGTCAAAGAAAATGCTGTAGTAATTTAACCCCTTGAATTTATCTTACTGAAATAGGGGACAATTTACAATTACAGCGTTTTTTACTCAATAATAATTACAAAAATGAAAACAACTATGAGAACGTTTAAAATTTTTAGATAGAAAACAATACTCATTATCAGATCCTAACCTTAGAATTTCGACCCTAAAATTTATATTTTTAGTCGATTTTTAATATTTACTTTTTTTGCTTTTTATATCTAAAATAAAAAATCAACCATCCTTTTTCATCTTGCTCACAAAGTGAAACGAAGAAAGAAAAATATTTTAACCAACAATTATAATTTTAAAAAAATGAAACTAATTCTTCAATGAAAAAGATTTTAAAAAATGCAGCAAAGATAGAGGGAAAAGATTACGAATTATATAATTCCCGTTTTTATGCATTTGTTTTTTAATTAATAGGACACAGTTACCCATTTATTTAAGGACTTCTAGAATTATTTTTTTTTTTTTTTTTTTGGATTGGCTGGTGTCTAATTCTTTTACGCTCAAATAATAAAAATATCAAAGGTACCAATTTTAAGCCCCTTGTATTGCGTTCTTTAGTACTTGATTGATGAAACTGCAAAACGACATGTTTGCAGGTGGGGTGGGTGGATTGTGGGTTACGTGCTATGAACTAGACTAGGTTGGGCTTCGAAAATATCTGTTATCTGATTTTTTTTCATCACACGTCAACTCTTTTTGATTTCAACAAAATTTCCTCATTTCCGTTTGTCAATATTTTTTGTTTGTTTTTAATGAAGAATTTTTGTCCAAATGTCTACTTTTGTTGAGCAATACGTATATTTTTCCATTTTGTTTTCCTTAATTTAATGAAAACATGTCAGAGAGTATAAAAACGTCAGAATGTTTAACGCTGATTTTCAAGGCCTGCAGATTAGCTCTCCCATCTTGAAATGAATAAAGCAATTCAATTTATCCGGCCAGTTTAACGTCAACTTTCTAAATATCCTGAAAACGAAAATAGTTCTAAAATACATGGAAATTTTATAAGCCGACGACTTTTATAAAAATGGGGTAACTGGTCTTTTATCTAAATTTGAAAAATTTTCTGAGTACTAGATTAAAACCATTTTTGGGCTTACTAGATTAAAAGAATTTTGGTTTGCGAGATTAAAATAAATTTTGGGAGTACTAAATTAAAACAATTTTGGAAGTACCATATTAAAACAATTTTGGGAATACTAAATAAAAATTTTGGGAGTACTAAATTAAAACAATTTTGGGAGTACTAAATTAAAATAATTTTGGGAGTACTAAATTAAAACAATTTTGGAAGTACTATATTAAAACAATTTTGGGAGAGCTAAATTAAAACAATTTTGGGAGAGCTAAATTAAAACAATTTTGGGAGTATTAAATTAAAACAATTTTGGGAGTACCAAATTAAAACAATTTTGGGAGTACTAAATTAAAACAATTTTAGGAGAGCTAAATTAAAACAATTTTGGGAGTATTAAATTAAAACAATTTTGGGAGTACCAAATTAAAACAATTTTGGGAGTACTAAATTAAAACAATTTTAGGAGTACTGAATTAAAACAATTTGGGGAGTGCTAACTTAAAACAATTTTGAGTGTGCTAAATTAAACAATTTTAGGAGTACTAAATTAAAACAATTTTAGGAGTACTAAATTAAATCAGTTTTAGGAGTACTAAATTAAAACAATTTTAGGAGTACTAAATTAAAACAATTTTGGGAGTACTAAATTAAAACAATTTTGGGAGTACTAAATTAAAACAATTTTGGGAGTACTAAATTAAAACAATTTTAGGAGTACTGAATTAAAACAATTTGGGGAGTGCTAACTTAAAACAATTTTGCGTGTGCTAAATTAAACAATTTTAGGAGTACTAAATTAAAACAATTTTAGGAGTACTAAATTAAAACAATTTTAGGAGTACTAAATAAAAGTTTTGCGAGTACTATATTAAAACAATTTTGTGTGTACTGAATTAAAACAATTTTGGGATCACTAAAAACAATTTTGGAAGTACTACATTAAAACAATTTTAGAAGTACTAAAAAATTTTGGAGTACTAAATTAAAACAATTTTGGGAGTACTAAATAAAAACAATTTTGGAAGAACTAAATAAAAACAATTTTGCGAGTACTAAATTAAAACAATTTTGGGAGTACTAAATTAAAACAATTTTGGGAGTACTAATTAAAACAATTTTAACGCTTAGAATATTGCTGCCACATATGGTCCGGTGCTTCTGCTATATATTTAGAGATTCTTGATATAATCAGTATCAGTGATATTATTGATCCTAACCCGGCATCTCGCCATTAGTTACTTTTCTCACAGCCGTAAAGTTGCTTCTTTTTACCTTTTCTCTAAATATTTTCTTAGTAACTGTTTGGATGAGCTCTTAGCTAGACTAAGTGCAATGCGTTGCGGTTCAATGGTCATCGGCTCGGAATGAGAAATCGGGGAGCCGTGTTCGAATTCATGTTGAATAATTTACATTTACTTACACTTGGAAAATGTATTAATCCATCTCTTCTTTCTCCAGCTATGGGTTGAAAAGCAGGATCGACTGAGTTCTATAGCTTTGATTAGCAATCAGTTTACCGCAGAAAGCAATGGCAACCTACTGTGGTACAATATTCTGCCCAGTTAGTCATGTCTCTTTCGAGACATGATCACCCAAGCGTGTATCACGTATGGCATTTAACTGACTGACTGAATATAATAGTTGAAATCTGGATGTACATTGTGGTGCACTGGATATCGGCTCGGGACGAGAAATCGGAGAGCCGAGTTCAAATTCCGGTTGAATTCTTTGCATTAACTTACGCGCAAATACCCTTTGGAAAAGTATTAATCAGTCTCTTCCCTCCAGCTATGGGTTAAATAGCAGGACGGTTTATGTTCTATAGCCTTGGTCGGCAACCAGTCTACCGCAGAAAGTAATGGCAACCTACTGCGGGAAAATCTTCTGCCCAGTCAGTCATGTCTCTTTCAAGACATGATTGCCCAAGCCTGTATCACCTATGGCACTTGACTGACTGGTACTCAACTGACCTTGAAATCACAACGCATTCAAAAGTGATTTTTTTTTTTTAACTAAGTTAATTAAAAGCTAAACGTATCAAATGTCATTTAATACTAAAATCAATTTCAATTTTGGGCCAAACCAACAATTTTTAAAAAATAAATTAAATGTAATTAATATGTGAATAATTGTAAAAAACAAAACAAATTGAACGTCTAGAATTTAAAGAAACTCCATCTTGATGATATAACTAATATATTAAATGTTTATTCGAAGGCATATGAATTAATAATTGAATATAGGAAAAAGGATAAAAATTTGTTAATTTTTTATAAATTATAAAAAAAATGAATCTTGATATGTCGACTACTACTTTTTCTCTGTGTGTGTGTGTGGGGGGGGTAATTTAAAACTAACCGTCTGGAATGCGATTTAAGAATAAAACCAATATGATATTTTGTGTCTGATATATCCCGGAAAGGAATACAGTATAAAATGATCAGTTGAAAAATGGAACTCCACACCAGGAATAAGAAATACAGATTGATTGTACTAAGGTACAATTAACAACAATATACATATAGGCAAGCGACGGGTTGGAGCGGAATCGACTATCGAATAGTGAATGCCTTCGCCTAAGACCTTTTTCCGTATTTACTAGCCTTCCCACGCAAGGCCAGATGTGACACATGGTCATTTTATAGTGGGCATTCCCGGCCATAGAACCGGGCCAAAAAATGTCTGTCTATTTTTCCCCAGTCGTGGTTCTACCCTTCGGCGGAACCACGACTGGGTTTGTGCGCTCTGCTCGGAAACAGAGCAGACAGTGTCATAGAGCAGTCAGACGAATGCCTAATACCGCCTCCCACTTCGTACCACTCGTTACCGTCTTTTATAAAGTGGAGCATTCTATTCTCGGGGATGGCAGGATGTTCCACTATAACAGTGCCGAACAAATAAATTATTAAAGATACATTTAACAGTCAGTTAATTGCAATACGTGATACACGAGTTGGCGATCATGTCTCTTTTGAGACATGAGTGACGATGATTTTTACGCTGTGGGTTGTAATTACTTTCTGCGGTAGACCGGTTGCCAACCAAGGCTATAGAGCCCGTCTGTTATGATATTCAACCCATAGCTGGAGAAAAGAAGGAATAATATATTTTGAGGATAACATAGGCGGTGCACGCAAGCAATGACGAGGTTTTGGAGAAGATGGACACTAAAAGGAAACTGATACAAAATGCCAGGAGAAAACAGCAAAAGTTTTTGGGACATATAATGAGGAAGGAAGGCTTGGAGAACTTGTTGGTCACAGGACAGATAGAAGAGAAGAGAGACAAGGAAAAACATCGCTCGACATACCTGTTCAAATGGATGATAGAGCCAGGATTGAGTGGAATAACAGGAGAATATTAAGAGAACAAAGGATAGGAAAATGTGGAGGGTCATGATCGCCTACGTCCTGAAAAAAAACACGGCAGATGGAAAAAAGAGGAAAGATACTTGTGTTTAAGTGAATGCAAGTAATCCGACTGGAATTCGAACTCGGCTCTCCAATTTTCTATTCCGAGACAATATATATTACACCACAAATGCATTTGAATTAACACGGTTCAGACGTGGTAACATTTCCCAGGTTTGACTGGGATTTTCCGTCTCTTGTTTTCTTCTTTCTAATGTCTGCGAAATCAGTTTCCGAATACTTATTCTTCCGGTAGGGTTTAGATAGAAAGGCAGTCAAGGTAGTATCTTGACCCCCCCCCCTCAAGATCCTTAAAAAGTCATTTATTCCTTTTGTTCGGTATTAAATCACCATCTAAGTAAGTAGGTAAGTAATTGTCATTTAGTGAAATCCACCCCGACACTTCCCGCACCCGGCAAGGCGGCGACTCTTTGCGCTCGTTCCCGGCTATCCATCCCGCAACCTATGGTGTCATCATCTTCACTGTCGCTGACATGGGAAGGCCTTGGGAATTTAGTGACCTGTCTGTTCCCAGTAACGGACATCTTTCACAGTTTTCCCTGTCTCTTCCTCTCTCTTTGATGATCTAGACAGTTCTCCTTTAAACTGGGAGCTCGAAATGAAAATTATTGTATAACGACTGGCATTTGCGAATTCTGTACGGAACCGTTTAATACTGGCAAAGAAAGTAGCCTGCCTAGGGGAAGGGCTTCTTGGTTCTCTTCAAAGTACTAAGGATCGCACATATCATGTCGTCCGTTCCACATTTCAAAATTTTTTTTGCTTGTTCCTCTTTCGCGATTACCGTGAGAAGTTTCGTTCCCCCTAATCTCGTTCACGTTCTCGATGCAGATTTTTAAGAAGAAATGAATACTCGTATGGTAATGAATCTAGATAGAGCGAATTTGATGATCTGTGGTGGGAATAAGATCTACACGGGAATTTAGCCTTTGCGAATGAGACGAACAACCAGTAATCAAATTCGCACAAGATTCGCGCCGCTGATGAACTACCAGTAGCCTTTGGGATTTTAAAAAGAAATCACTCGACCAGTGGTCGAGAGCAAGGAAAAATTTACTCGCCTCAAAATCATTTTACTCCACCGACTCCATTTTCTTAATACTCGCCTTACGTAAACATAGCGTGAATCGCTGACGGTAAACAAAAAATGAAATTTAAATTAAAATTTCGAACGTGTTAGAAAGGATTTAAATTTTTTTTTAAAATAATAACAACAAAATTTGATCTTTCCTCTTAATAAAAGCATAAACATTTTGATGATAAAACTTTGTTTTTATTAAGTTTGAGCCCTTTTAATATCAAGATATGCTGTTTTTTGGGGAGGGATGTTCTTGTTTTTTTACAATTGAGTGGATGTACCTAAATTCTCAACAATTTTCTATAAAAAAAATTACTTCTTCTATGTGCTCTGTCTCTTCAGGACGTAGGCGATCATGGCTCTCCACGTTTTCCTATCCCTGGTGGATCTGAGCACGTCTTCTCCTGTTACACCGTGCAATCCTCGTTCTGTCATCCACCTGATTAGGTCCTTCAAAAATGGTATGCGTTGCTTTCCACTGTCTTTTTTCCATCTATCTGGTCTGTTAGTATCGGGTTTTCCAGGCCCTCCTTCCTCATTGCGTGTCCCAGGAACTTCAGCTGTTTCTTCCTGATGTATTAATTTCCTTTTTGTTTCCATCATTCCCAAGACCTCGTCATTGATCATATGCTCGATTCATGAGATTCGCAGCCTCCTTCTGTAGAACAACATTTCAGTTGCTTCAAGTTGTTCCTTCATCTTTGATGGTATTGTCCAGCACTCACTGCCATATTGAAGGACGGACATCACGTAGCAAGCCAGTACTCTCTTCCTAGTTTCTAACAAAATTGTCCTGTTTCTTAATATCTTAATTAACTTCTGGAATGCTTCTTTCGCCATGCCAATTCGCCTTCAGATCTCTGTGTCACACTTTCCGTCTTCTGTTATAATGCTTCCCAGGTATTTAAATTTTTGTACCTGCTTGATTCTGGTATCCCCGACCTGTATTTGGCATTTTGGGTTGCCCTTCTTGTTGACTTACTTGTATAATTTGTTTTTCGGTGCGTGGTTGAAAGAAGTATGCATTTTTTTTTTCTTTCTTTCAAATATTCGTTTTTACTTTTCTTAAGCGGGGAGGAAATATAGGATAATATTTTTCAAGTGAGCTTTAATCTGGGTGACAGAGACACTTTGGCTCCACTCTGGAAGCGTTAATTAAACGAATGTTTACACTGACCGGGACAATAAAAGCCAAGAGTTCAATCATGTCATTGTAGGTCATTTCTAAGTAACTTGTGATTCTTCAATGGTATACTTTTGGGTTGTACAAAAATTAGATTTCCTTTTTCATTGCGAGATTTTTAATTGACCGCGGGCGAGTAAGGCAATAAACTTTAATCGCTCAATCAAGTTTTTAATCGTCTGAGTCGATCGGGTGAGTGAAATCTCAAAGGCTGACTAACAGTATAGGAAAGTGTCATAGCATGTACCTTAAGGTCCTCTTTAAGAGGGTAGATCGCTCAAACAGTTCTTAACATGTTCATATTTTTTTTATACATTATTGTCTCACTAAATGTAAAGATTCCTAAAAGAAACTGCTTTCGAAAAAGCATTTTTGCCTTGCATTAATATGGCCGATGCTAACCTACAGGAGAATATCAATGCGGTTTCTCTGACTTTTGCAACGATTACATTGAACCAATTGCTGCTTGGAAAGTTTCTTTTCTCCGTCGTCCTTGACAATTCTTCTCGCATATGTATATCGTTCATATTATTAAGTGTACATTTTTTATCATTTCAAGGCGATAAAGCCACTAGGAAGCACGAGGTTACAGGGAGAATATGAAAAAATCATCTATTAAAAAGAGATGACAAAAAACGGAAACGAATAAAGAAGACAAAATGAAACGATTGACATTGCATTTGAATTTTTGAAGACCAGATGTGAGTTGAAACCAAGAAGCCGGAAGAGAGTTCCACAAGCGAGAGAAGAAACTGTGAGTATAGGACTTATATTAATATGAGAAGAAGAAAATATAATTAAGGAGAGAGAACAATAAAAGAACAGGAATTAAGAAGACAGACGGTAACGATTGACATTGAAGTTAAATCTTTGAAGATCAAAGTTGAGTGGAAAGCAAGAAGCCGGAAGAGAGTTCCACAAACGAGAGAAGAAACTGTTAGCATAGGACTTATAATAATATGAGAAGAAGAAAATATAATTAAGGAGAGAGAACAATAAAAGAACAGGAATTAAGAAGACAGACGGTAACGATTGACATTGAAGTTAAATCTTTGAAGATCAAAGTTGAGTGGAAAGCAAGAAGCCGGAAGAGAGTTCCACAAGCGAGAGAAGAAACTGTTAGCATAGGACTTATAATAATATGAGAAGAAGAAAACATAATTAAATTTCTGGACATGTACTTATTTGTGTTTAGAGCGTTTATCTGAAATATAATTAAGGTAAATTATTCTTTGCCTCTAAGTGATTTGATAATTTACATAATTATTTCTTTCGAAGTTCAAATTCTCTAACGTAATTTTACGACATTTCAAATCATTAACAACTAAGTATTCCGTATAATCCACTCATCTATGTGAGCACATATTTTCACGTGCACATGTTGTTTACATTTTACTGCCTTTCAATTTAAAAATATTTTCATAACGTTTATTTATCTTCTTTTAAAATGTTGTAACACTTTTCCTGCTACAAGGCAATATTTGATTTTTAAACTGTAATATAGTCCCTGATGATGAACAATGACGTTCGTAAGTACTAGGACAACCTTTGGACAATTTTTATACAAATATAATTTGGAAATAAAAAGCCTAATCAGAAAATATGAAAAAAAATATATATGACTATGTTGACTCTATCGTTTAACACAACTTGTTTGAAATATATATATATATATGTAATGAATTATTTTGAACATTATTTTTACCGATACTCGTATTTAAGTAGATATTCTGTTTTTTTAATATTTATATTTCACGATAAATTTTTATGACGAAAATGTGTGCTATCCAGCAGGATTCGAACCTGCAACCCCTATTTACATAGGGGAAGCTACCATTTGATCTGGTACTGTCTTAACCACTCGACCATGAATAGCCTCTTGATCAGACGAGGTTTTTATCATGCTTATATAACACAATTTTCGATCTATCGTAAACAAACCATATCTGCTCTGAAATGTATCGTAATGTCAAACAAATGTAAACATGTTACGGAAATTAACGAAATTTAACGAAACTTGGTTATAAGCAACCGACAATTTGTAAGAAATATATATATATATATATATATATATATATATATATATATATATATATATATATATATTATAAGAAAGTGAAAGAACGCGTATATTAAAACCCACCATTCATGAATTTATTTTATAAAGTGTGCTCAATACAAAGAGTTTAATATTGTAATTTTGTTATTACAATGGTTTATAAAAGCATTATAGAACAACACAAAAATTGTCATGTTTCAGAACATTATTTTTCTCCTACGGGTAATTTGTTAAAATAAAGGGTGAAAATTATTTATTTTGAAAATATAAGATGAATTCATCGTTATTTAGAAAATTTGGAAGTAGTAGTTTGGGAAGATGCTTTAGGTGTGTCCATATTGTTTAATCAAAAATGAGAATTAGGTAACTATGGAGTTGAAGATCTAGATTGCAAAAGGAAGTAGGAAGGCCTGGTGTCTGGACATGTCAATTTCTAATTTTGTCTGGATAAGATACGTAATGGGACCATAGATTTTAAATGGGTAGATAATATTTTTAACAGCAGTTTAGATATTTTTTTTATAATTAAAAATTAGATTTTTTACTCCCTAGTAAAGGAGCTGGAATCTTTAGGCTTGAATTAAGATTAAATAATTATGGCTTACTTAGGTATATTGTTGGATAAAAAACAATGAAATATTGTGTGAGTCATTTGTTTTAGTAACATATCACCTGAAGAAACCATTGTAATAACAAAATTACAATATATATATATATATATATATATATATATATATATATATATATATTAAAAAAGGATTAATTCAAAGATGTTGAATGGCCATTTCGATATGAAGATCCCCACGGGGAACGACACATCACCTCAGCAACAGAAAAAACCTTTCAGAAACTGGAGAAAAATTAGTCTACTTTTCCTCTTTAAATAGATTGCAAAGAAATTAAAAAATAAATAATAAAATAAAATAAAAATAAAAATAAAGGGAAAGAAAAAGAAAAAGAAAACGAAAAAGAAAAAGAAAAAGATAGAATAAAATCAAATAAATAAGAAAAGAAAAAAAATTGACATCGTCTGGGTTCGCAAAAAAAAGGGAGAATGTAACTAAAAATTAACAGACAGACGCGTTAAATCGACGTCAGTTTAGGCAACACGGAAAAAAGGTGGTAAGAGAGATAAAAGAAGGAAGGGAGGGTAAAAGAAAGAAACTAAAGAAAAAAAATTTTTTAAATATTACAGACGCTGGACAAATGCAAAAACCTAATTTCCCCAAAACGTTGAAGTATTAGAAAAAGGCCTTTACTTAAAAAGGCATAATTATTAATAAAAGGGAATAAAAAGATATAGGATTTAAAATAAAATTATTTTTTAAAAAATTAGGTCATTTGAAATTAAACTCTAATATTTTATTACATGGAGCTCTCTTCCTGTATCATTTTTTAATATTAAAATAAATTTTTAATATTAATTAGGATCGGGTTTTTTGGAATTTACCTTCCTGCTTTTTTCCCTTGGATTGAAGTATCTGAATTAAAATATATATATATATATATATATATATATATATATATATATATATATATATATAAGTACTAAGAGCTTGTCCCTATTAACGGAGCAGACTCATGGCAACTTCAAAGATTCGTGAGGACATCGTAATGATGTTCTCACTCATCAGGGCTGTTTGCCGAGTGAGAATGTCATAACGGTGTCCTGAACAAACTTCGAAGTCGGCAGGAGTCTGATCAGTTAAAACTGACAAACTGTTTTACTTATCAACATTTTATCTACTCCAAGACATCGAGCACTTTACGATAAAAAAGACTATTTGCCAAAATACATTTTGTCAGTAAAACTACTGAAAAAACAACCTTGGCACCAAACATTATAACAATTAAGCACTATATATATATATATATATATATATATATATATATATATATATATATATATATATATATGGAAATAAAAAGAAAGAGAAATCCTACATTGATAACATCAATTATGAACATGGAAACAATGTGCTTACTGTGTTCGGAACTTAACATACACAAGTCTCTATAAGTATAAACTTTCCATATGTTTATTTATAAGTAAAACAAAATTAATTCTTGATCATGGCTAAAAGTATAGCCGAAAGCACTGAAAATTACAAAAGTTTTGGACAATTCTTATATAATTTAAGTTCTGAAAACAAAGATTATACGGCCACATGAAAAATTATATAAAAACTTAATGATAATACCTTGTCTGTCATTTTTAATGAAACCTATATATATATAATCGTTATCACCCTAAGCAAAGCAATAAAACCACTAAAACGCAAGGGGTTTTAAGGGTGTGGAAGAATTAAGAACAGAAATGATATGACGATAAATTACATCCGGCAGCGAGGCCTCTGATCTGGAAATTGAAGGTTATGAATAGCCTGGAACCACCCCTTAATTGCTGCTATTACCAGATACACCTTGCTTTGTAGAACACCTCTATTCAACAACTTGTTAAAGTTCTTTGAGAGATCTAGTGTAATCGATCTTACAATGCTGATACTGTGGAGTAGTTTACTAATTTAGCATGTATTGTTGTTGTTAAAACATCAGCAGTGGGTTTACAGTAGAAAAATCAATACTGTTTGTCGCTCTAGAGTATTTTGTTTTTTTGTTTTTTGTGGTAATCAACATCCTTTTTATTTAAAACAAACTGGAAGAGGTTTCTGATGACAAAGATAGGGGGACTACTGCATTTACAGTGAGTTTTTTTGTTTTTTTTTAGGGGAAATCCAACTTCTTGTATTTGCCAAGTAAAAGAAACTCAAACATATATTTTTATTCATTTTCTGCATGAGGAACTTGTTTAAGTTTTGATACGTGTACCAGAGCAAAGTTAATTTGGAATCCAGCCTGATCTAATGCAATGATTTGCAAAAATTTCGTTTCTTTTTTTTTTTCTTTCATGACATGGTGGAGTGAGCAGGTGGAAAGTTTCATGTTATTATTGTCTTTGGGTTGTTTTTTCTTTTGTGTGTGTGTGTGTGTGTGTGTGTGTGTGTGTGTGTGTGTGTGTGTTTAACTACAAAAAGAGAATTTCAACGACAAAGAAAAAATGGTGTCCTGTTTTATTTAATATAATCAAGAAATATTTTTTCTTTATTTCTTGGGAAAAAATATTTTTTCACCTTTCGTAAATTTTATCAAACAAAATCTTGAGCCAAAAAATGAAAAAAATGTTGATTCGGATTCTTTCTTTCTTTCTTTCTTTCTTTCTTTCTTTCTTTCTTCTGAGACTACAAAATAAATTACTTTATTTTATTTTTACTCCTTTGATGTATTTGTACTTGAATGAAACACATCAAAAAACATTTCGTGCCGACACAGATGCAGTGACATGTGCGTGAGAGAAGAGACCATGATACCACTTCAGTTCTCTCCCAATAGCTACCCATAGACGGGTGTGAAAAATTAAGAATAAGAGATATCTGAAATTAGAAACGATGATGAGGAGAATAATAAAACACTAACAGAATGCATCCATGTGAATAAAGAGCAGGGGAAACCACTGGGTAAACCACTTGACAAGTTAAATGAAGAAGATCAGGTTAGGAGGGTTGATATTATGACATTTCTACCCGTTTTTGGCTTATTTAATATCAAATTTGACAAATTTAAATAGAAAAAAGATCCTAAATATTGAGACTATAACAACCAAGATAAGGATAAGAGTTTGAATAAATCAGTGTATAATAATGATAGCTGCTCAACTGAGGAATTCAAATAGAAAATAACAATCAAAACATTAAGACTATAACAATCAAGATGAGGATAACAGTTTGAATAAATCAGTGTATAATCATGATAATTCCTCATCTGGGAAATTTAAATAGAAAATAAGATTCTAAATATTGAGAGTATAACAACCAAAATGAGGATAACAGTTTCAATAAATCAGTGTATAATAATGATAATACCTCATCTGGGAAATTCAAATAGAAAATAAAATTCAAAACATTGAGACTATAACAATCAAGATGAGGATAACAGTTTAAATTAATCAATGTATAATAATGACAATTCCAAATCTGAGAAAATTTAAATAAAAAATAATCTAAACATTGAGACTATAACAACCAAGATGAGGATAATAATTTGAATAAATCAGTGTATAATAATGATAATTCCTTATCTGGGAAATTTAAATAGAAAATACGATTTTCGATGTTGAGACTCTAACAGTTTGAATAAATCTAAATTTATTTTCCTATAATGTTTTTTTTTCTCGCTGACGAAATGGGTGTTTAATCTTATCCGTGGAAATGGCCATCCGATATGAGAACATCTGAATTTTTAATAGGTATTATGTGTATGTATGTGTCTGTCTGTCTGTCTGTGTGTGTTTGTGTTTGCCCTATGTGTGTGTGTGTGTGTGTGTGTATGTTTGTGTAAGTATTTATATTTTACTATTTTTCTATATGTCTTGTGTGCAAGTGGTACTGAAATATCCGATGATTAGTCCCTCTTATCAATCCCTATTAATAAGCCATTTTATAAAGCCGTATAATTAAGTATTATTAAGCCCTATAATTAAGACCTATTAAAAAGCCCCAGTAGTCACTATTATCAAGCTCTATAATTGAGATTTATTAATACCTATTATAAATCCTTGTTTTTAGGCCCAGTAATAAATCCCTATAATTAAACGATGCAGTTGCAACCCAATATGTGGGCATTCTAGGAAGTGAGCGACCTTAAAAAATAAATAACATCAAATGAGCATGCCTGCGTTTTTAACGGACTTTCTAAATTAACACTGACCGTTAAATCGATAACTTGCTGTATTTGAATAAAAAATAAGGATATTTATTGAATAGACCTTGATTGCAACAACTTGTCGTCGTCAGGCATGACACTCTAATGAAAAAAAAAGATGAATACAAAAGTTTAGTGAAACGATGAGGAGAGAGAGTTTGTAAAGAAATTTTAGGGTTTGAAGAATAAAAAGGCAAAAGAAAGATGGCCGATGAAAAACAGAAGTAAAAAAAAGGCCATTGGCAGAATTTCAGAGGTGAATTTTCTTTTATTTACTTGAAAATATGCGAAAATGTATGCAAAGATTGGAAAATAGAGTTAAATTGTGTACTTCCGGTGAAGTGGACGTGGAGGGTCGTGGCCATAAAATGCAATATTTTGGAACAATTTAGCAAATCATAGAAAGCAACAGAGTAATAACAGTTTATATTTTTCACAAATGGTTTCTTAAATGACATTTGGTTGAGTATCAATAGTTGATTTGCAAATCGCCCCGTAAATGTAACGATGTGGCACAAGGCCGAAAGTATGGGATATCCGGTTAGGATCGAACCCACTTGTCTAGCTAGACAATCCTGTTAGCCTTTACACCACGGCGAGAAGCTCCGATTGTAGTTCAATAGTCTGTGTGAATAAATTCTTTATTGTTATTTATCATTTTATTATTTGCCTTTTTTAACAATATTTATTTCGTTTTTTATGCCGACTCTCTAGTTCAATATAGACTTGATTATTACTATTATTTTAATATTGTTTCCATCTTATTACTGTTGTTGTTGTTTTTTTATCCTAAACTTATTGATCAATAGACACTACATTAATTATCTAATTCATAATTTTCGTACAGCTTAGAAAAGTTATTTTCTTAACAATAGTCAGGCTTATAGAATTAATTCTTACTATTATTTATTTTATTCAACCTTATTTATTGTTACTTTTAATCCCAAGAATCTGGCTCTATACACTCTTCATTATTACTATTATTTAATTACTAGTTTTATTCCATTTTATTATTGTTGCTTTTTATCCCAAGAATCTGGCTCTATACACTCTTCATTATTACTAGTGTATTCCATCTTATTATTGTTGCTTTTTATCCCAACACTCTGGCTCTATACACTCTTCATTATTACTATTATTTAATTACTAGTTTTATTCAATCTTATTATTGTTGCTTTTAATCCCAAGAATCTGGCTCTATACACTCTTCATTATTATTATTATTTAATTACTAGTTTTATTCAATCTTATTATTGTTGCTTTTAATCCCAAGAATCTGGCTCTATACACTCTTCATTATTACTTTTTTTATTTCTAGTTTTATTCCATCTTATTATTATTGCTTTTAATCCCAAGAATCTGGCTCTATACACTCTTCATTATTACTAGTGTATTCAATCTTATTATTGTTGCTTTTTATCCCAACACTCTGGCTCTATACACTCTTCATTATTACTTTTATTTAATTACTAGTTTTATTCTATCTTATTATTGTTGCTTTTTATCCCAACACTCTGGCTCTATACACTCTTCATTATTACAATTATTTAATTACTAGTTTTATTCCATCTTATTATTGTTGCTTTTTATCCCAACACTCTGGCTCTATACACTCTTCATTATTACTATTATTTAATTACTAGTTTTATTCCATCTTCTAATTGTTGCTTTTTTATCCCAACACTCTGGCTCTATACACTCTTCATTATTACATTTATTTATTTACTAGTTTTATTCCATCTTCTAATTATTGCTGTTTATTCCAACACTCTGGCTCTATACACTCTTCATTATTACTTTTATTTAATTACTAGTTTTATTCCATCTTATTATTGTTGCTTTTTATCTCAACACTCTGGCTCTATACACTCTTCATTATTACTATTTTTTTATTTCTAGTTTTATTCCATCTTATTAATGTTGCTTTTTATCCCAACACTCTGGTAGAGCCTCGTCTGGGCCCCTCTTCGCTCGGAAGCAGAGAATTGACAACGAGAGAGTTCAGATTACGTGTCAATGACACTTCGAACTCTAATGCTGAATGTTATTCGTCTTTATTTTTACATCTACCTGGTTCTACCAGCCATTTAATTCTTGAGACTGCTACAGGAGTGTTAGCTGCTCTACAACACTTCTTGAATCATCTTTTGTACTTTCTTCAATACTCCCTGTATCCAGACTTTTTGTTCATTGTAACCTCCTGCGTACTAGTGGTGGTCTCGTCTTTCCTGGGGCGAATTGATTAAAAAAAAATATAGCTTCTTATAAAGATTGATATACTGCTAAACAAAATCAATTGAATAACAAAATCAATTGAATAACAACCGAAGATCATTGTGTAAAGGTTAGTATCATAATTGTTTTCCCGCCAGATTTTGCTGTAACATTAAATATGCAACAAATGGTAACCATGAATGACTGAATATTTTGAAAAAAAAAACATATCCATAGTAAAACTACCAACAATACACTTTTAGATATAAAATACCAACAATCGATATCTATAAAAGTGACGAGGGTGGACGTTGTGTAAGTATTTGTTTGTTTGATAGATTCGACTTAGCGTCTGCATTTTGCGGTCTAGCTCGACGGAAGTTGCGCTCAGATGTAGATCAAAATTTTAGAACGCTAATGACACCTTGAAATTTTTCAGAAAACCAAAATTAAGGGTAGAAAAATATATATTATCACCCCACAAAGGTCAGGGATCAGTTTATGTATTGATTATAATATAGAATCGATCACCCCACTTTATATTATCTATATTTATATATGTTGAACCCTAATCCAATATAGACATTCTACATTGTTATCTGATCTATAAAAGTGACGAGAGTGGACGTTGTGCAAGTATTTGCTATGTAAATTCATCATATGTTTTTTATTCTTATTATTCCTTAAACTACCCGAGTGAAACCGGGCTAAACTGCTAGTATACTAATATAGTAAAATTACTAACAATACATCTTCTTCTTCTTCTTCTTCTTCTTCTTCTTCTTCTTCTTCTTCTTCTTCTTCTTCTTTATGTGCCTTGTCCTTTCAAGACGTAGGTGATCATGGCCTTCCAGGTATTCCTATCGCTGGTGACTCTTAGCACACATTCTCCTTTTACACCACGCAACCCTCATTCTGCCATCCACCTGATCAGGCCATTCAAATGTTATCCGCTGCTTTTCCCTGACTCTTTTTCCCTCTATCTGGTCTGTTAGTATCAGATTCTCCAAGCCCTTCTTCTTCACTGCATGTCCCAGGAACTTTAGCTGTCTTTTTCTGATGCTCACTATTAATTTCCTTTTGGTTTCTATCCTTTTGAAAACCTCATTATTGCTCACGTGCTCAGTCCATGATATTCGCAGCATACTTCGGTAGAACCACATTTCAGTTGCTTCAAGTTTTTCATTCATCTTCGATGATATTGTCAGCATTCACTGTCATATTAAAGAACTCACATCACATAATAATTCAGTACTCTTTTCTTTGTTTCTAGCGAAATTTTCCTCTCTCTTAATGCTTTACTCAGCTTCAGGAATGCGTGCTTTGCAATGCCAGTTTGCCTTCAGATCTCTGTGTCACACTTTCTGTCTTTTGTTAGAAGATTTCCCAGGTATTTAAATTTTTGTACCTGCATGATTTTAGTATCCCCCACCTCTATTTGGCATTTTGGGCTGCTCTTTTTGCTGATGACCATGCATTCGATTTTCTTGCATTTTATTGGTCGTCTTTTCTTGTCACTCTCTTCACCTACCTTCTGTAGGTGGTCTTTTAGTTTCCTTTTCGTGTCTGCTATCAGCACTGTATCATCTGCGTACCTTATGTTGTTCAAATTGTGGCCTCCGATAATGAATCCTGGCATAACATCTAGGGTCCTCAGAATAGTCTCACTGTACATGTGGAATAGATCCGGTGAAAAGACACATCCTTGTCTTACGCCCTTTTCTATCTTTGTAAATCTGCTGAAATCGTTACCTATCCGTATGCAGGAAGTTTGCTGCCAGTAGAGATTCTTGATTACTATGAAGTCTTTCCCAAATATGTCAAAGCTGCTGAGCATGTCTATAAATTCTTTGTGTCGTATTTTGCCTAACCTCTTTGCATAATCGATAAAACATAGATACAAGTCCTTCTTCATTTGTATTGCCCTTTCGGAGAGCTTCCTAATCATAAATATGACGTTCCTTCTTCCAGTGTCTTTGACGAATTCGCACTGCTCCTGTTCTATCTCTGGCCTGATTTTGCTTCTCGCTCTATTCATTAGGATTCGAACAATCAGTTTTGTGGCTCATTAAGCTGATTGTTCGGTGGAGTTCGCATACGTTTGCACCTGGCTTCTTAGGCAGTGCTATGAAAATCGATTTGCTTAGTTCTTCTGGTATTACATCACTATTATAAATTTCATTTATAATACATCAATCAACATGAAAGAACTTTTCATGACGTTACTCCATATAATATCCTACAATTTCTTGAAGAAACCAAAGTGTATTCTAAAATATAATTTCATCTGAACTACATTATAAGACACACATATCACTGATTCTAGTAATCTTGACCTAACATGCATCTATATGCCCAAAAGCTAAATATCATTAACCATGTATTCAATTATGAAAGAATAACATCAATAATATTTATACTATTTCAAAGCTCCCAAGAAAATTAAATTTCAGCAATAAATGACCCATAAGGTTTCGATAAGCCGTTAAATAAGTCAATCAAGACGAGAGTTAAAGCTGAGAATTATCTACCATATATTCAACTGTAAAAGTAGAATAACATATTTTTATTACTTCAAAGTTGCCAAGAAAGTTAAATTTCAGCTTTAAATGACCCATAATGAGTTGACATGCCGTTAAATAAGTCAATCAAGACGAGAGTTAAAGCTGAGTATTATCTGCTATATATTCAACTGTGAAAGTAGAATAACATATATTTTTATTGCTTCAAAGTTGCCAAGAAAATTAAATTTCAGCTTTAAGTAACCCATAAGTAGTCGATATACCGCTGAACAAATAAATTTAATATATTTTACAGCAAAATGACCAACAATCCATTTTATCTGTAGTTGAAGACCTGCAATTGCGTTTAAAATATATTTAGCTGAAGCCATAAAAATGTGTAAAAATATTTAGATTTCGGCATTAAATAACCCAGAGAGATTAATATGCCGTTAAGCAAAGTCAGCCAACTTGAAAGAACTCTTTAAAGATATTAATTTATATAATATTCTGTAATTTCTTAAAGAAATTAAACTTTTTTCCAAAATATAACTTTAACAAAACTACAATATAAAACACACGTATCACCACCTCTAGTAATTATGAAAGCTGAGTATCATCTACCATGTATTCAGATGTGAAAGTAGAATAACATATATCATATTTTTATTACTTGAAATCTCCCAAGAAAGTTAATTTTAGGCATTACTGACCCATAACATTCCTTGCATTCACTTACGCATAAATACCCATGGGAAAGGTATTAACCCGTCTCTTCCCTCCAATTATGAGTCAAATAACAGGACAGATTGGGTTCTATAGCCTTGGCTGACAACCAGTCAAACGCAGAAAGTAATGGCAACCTACTGCGGGATAATCTTCTGCCCACTCTTTTGAGACATGATCGCCCAAAGACTGTGTCACATATGGCACTTAACTGACTGACTGAATATAATTGTTGGAAACATAATTAAAGCTTCTACTGAGCATAAAGTGGGGGATCAGTTTTCTATTGTTATGAAATAATAAACTGATGCCCCATTAATTATACTTAATAATATAATGTAATATAATATCTTTTCTCCCTCCAGTTATGGGTTAAATAATAGGACAGATTGGGTTCTAAAGCCTTGGCTGACAACCAGTCTAACGCAGAAAGTAATGGCAACCTAGTGCGGGATAACATTCTTCCCAATCAGTCATGTCTCTTTCGAGACATGATCACTCAAAGAGTGTATGACGCGTGGCACTTGACGGATTGAATGAGTTTATATGCCATTAATCGAGTAGCCTGTGGAACTCCCTTCTGGTTACTTGCTTCCATGATTCTTTCTTGAAAAACACACTGTGCCCAGTCTTTTTTTTTTTTTTTCGCTTGAATCTCTAGCGCACTATTGCCTTGCTTGGGGTGAGATGATTAAAAAATTACAGAGATCCAAAGGCGAATTGGCAGGGCAAATGACTCGTTCCAGAAGCTGAGTAAAGTATTAAGACACAGGAAACTTTCACTAGAAACAAAGAAGAGAGTATTAGATTGCTATGTGATGTCGGTTCTTCAATATGGCAGTGAATGTTGGACAATATTAACAAAGATAAAATAAAAATTTGAAGCAATTGAAATGTGGTTCTAGAGAAGGATGCTGCGGATATCGTGGACAGAGCATGTGAGCAATGACGAGGTTTTGGAAAGGATGGAAACGAAAAGGAAATTAATACTGAGCATCAGGAAGAGACAAATGAAGTTCCTGGGACATGCAATGAGGAAGGAGGGCTTGGAGAACTTGATACTAACAGGCTAGATAGAAGGAAAAATAGACAGAGAAAAGCAGCGTATATCATATTTGAAGGGCCTGATCAAGTGGATGACCGAACGGGGGCTGAGAGACGTTACAGGAAAAAGCGTGCTAAAAGCCACCAGGGATAGGGAGACGTGAAGGGTCATGATGGCCTACGTCCTGAAAGGACAAGGTACATAGAAGAAGAAGTGTTGGTGATAGCATCTGTGAGGTGCTATCACCGCGGGTCAGGGTAAATCTGAAAGCAACAACAATTAAGCAGAGTGGTTCCACGCTTATAAAAAAAACTTACGATAAGACGTTTTGCTGCCGGATACAGTTTATCGTCATACCCAGGACTGGGAAGTTTTAAAATTCTGCACTCAGATAAAAGAGTTTTTCGGCAAGTAATATCTAACTTCAAAGAAGTGAACCTCTTAGCATTTCAGTCGGACAAGTTTGCCGATATCAGCGGTGAACCTAAAGTCAAGCTCAGATATCTCAGTAAATGTTAAATTATAATAAACAGATAAATTGCATTGCTTATGCTAATAAATAAATATTAAAATGTACAATTTTTTTATCGTCATAATTTAAGTGAGTCGCTTAAGTTTATCTCTAGATCCAAGTGTGCTGGGAGATAAAATGTTTTAAAAATATTGTGCTCTTGAAAGGAAAGTAACATGTTAATTTTATTTATTTTCATTATCAAAAAGGAGGAAAAAATGCCGAAAAAACTATAATATACGCCCTCATTTCTTATTATGAACCCCAGAAGCAGAATATAAAAAGGAAATTTTAAAAATTCCGCTCACAGATAAGACAATTTTTTGGCCTATTATAGATTTATCTAAACTTATTTATAAATGGAACTTTGTCTATGTGAGTGCGTGTGTCTGTGTGTGTCCGTTACCTATAGACTCCGAAACGACCGAACCGATTTTCTTGA
This sequence comes from Ascarosepion bandense, assembly GCA_037127315.1. NCBI lineage: Eukaryota > Metazoa > Mollusca > Cephalopoda > Sepiida > Sepiidae > Ascarosepion > Ascarosepion bandense. The sequence goes on from JBBBDQ010002203.1 coordinate 899,669, forward strand.
AAATTTACACAGTTGTACTATAAGCGTCTGCGAGTGTTCTTAACTAGGTTTTGTGTCGAGTTACCCCCGATAAATATCGAAAATCGATAATCGAAAAAATCGGGTTATAAAAGGAGTGGTCCGATTTTAATCAAATTTCATACACTCATAAACAACGACATAAGAAACGATATTCAGAAATTTCAAGGTTGCAGTTCTAACAATAGTGCAGAAAATCGATATTTATATATATATGTATTATTGTCATCCGCAGACAGATCTGTTTCGCTGTATCATAGCTCATCAGTACGGTTAAACTCCGATTGCTACACAACCCAGACTCGAAACCCGACCGATTTGGCGTCAGTCGGCGACTCTAAATTATGTTTTAGAACGTGTACATAATTTTTTCTATATATGTCCTCTTCTCTACAATCACATGGTTGCTTCAATGTTTGGACTCCAACATATCATTGGGAGAAGGAAAGAGTAAGAGTTTGGAATCATCCTCTATTTATATTTGGTTCGTTGTTGTTGTAGGGGTTGGTTAGGATTATTGATAATTAAGTGAATGTGTCTTTCGTTTTGACCGTTAGACTTTTGAAGAACCTGGTGTGTAAGTGTGAAATTGTTGATTAATGGTATTATCTGTTGGAATGTAAGTTTTATCGGTCGGGTATATCTTTTGGTTAGAATTTCTAAGAGAGCGGCGTGTGGAGTGGTCAGTTTTGTGTGTTTGTGTGGGGGTTCTTTTTGGGTGTGTGATTTAGGAACTTATTCTGTTTGCTGACCTTAGGAATTTTTAGGACGGCTTTATGGTTGGCTATCGTTTAATTGATTGATGTCTGTTGTTAGTGGACCTATTTCATGTATTTACTTTGATCCTGTGGCTAGGTTTTCACTTTGGGGTTTCTTAGATAGACGTGATAGGGGTGGGGTGTTTTTTTCTTTTTAATTTTGATTTTTCCGGTATGGAATATTTTTTTATTATTTTTATTTTATTTTTATTTTTTCCTATTTTTATTTTAGCGGGATAGGGTTTTTTATATTTTTTTTATTTTATATTCAAGTTTGGAGTATTATTGTATTTAGGCGAAGTTATTTCAAGAAATGTAAACTTGTATTTTTTAGGAAGTAAATGCAAATTAGCATTTTATCAGTTTTTTATATAAACTTGTATGTTTAATCTTAATTTTAAGTTTAGAGGATCGATATTTTCTTTTAATTTTTTTTATATTATTTTTTCTATAAATTATCGTTTGGAATCCTATTTATTTCTTTTAATTTTTTATATATTTTATTTATTTAGATATGTTTGCGGGTATTAGATTTTACTTTAAGGATTTATTAGATCGATTTTTCTATAGCATTTTAAAATAAAAATAGCTATTCAAATTTCCAGTATTTTTTAGTGTGATTGTAGGGTTAGATCTTACGTGTGCTTACAGTTTATTTTTGTGTATGATATAATTATTCTGAAGTCGTATATTTAATCTTAATTTTGAATATATGAATTTTGATTCTTTTTCAAGTTTGTGAGCCATTTGTTTAATTTTTATTTTTCCAGTACGGAATATTTTTGTATTTAAGTAAGGTTATCGTGTTAACTAGGGTTATTGGTGTAGGCTTTAGTGATAGTTTGCGAGCTTTTTTATTTCTTTAATTTTACGTTTTATTTATTTAGATGTTTTTGTGAGTATTAGACCTTCCTTTAAGGATTTATTGGATCGATTTTTTCTATAGTAATTTTTATCTTTTATAATAAGAATATCTTATCAATCTCTTAGTATTTCTTAGCATGATTGTAGGGTTAGGTCCCTAATGTGCTTGCAGTTTACTGTGGTTTTGTGTCTCTGATTTAAAAGCTTGTTACTATTTATATATTTAAGGATCTCTATTTTTTCTTGAAGGCAAAGAAAACATGGTTCTTTTATAGATTTTGCTGTTCTTGCTTTTTTGAGGATTTTCCATTTGACCTTAGGTGTTTTATTTTAGTCTTTTAATTTCCAAAGGTATTTGGAGAGAGATGTCATGTTTTGTTTTTCTTTGTTATTGAAGGATGAGAGGTGATTGTAAAAGTGCTTTTTAAATACGTTCATGGTATTCCCAATATATATTTTTTTCATCTTTAGGATTTTCTAAGGATGAAATCGAACACATATATATCAGAGATTTCGTCAGACATTTATTGGTCATGGGGCATTGGTTGGGGTTTCTACAGTTACAGAGGTTGTTATCATGGGACGGACTTGTGTTAGTGTTGGATTTATTTTTGCTGTGTATTTTTAATATTTTGGTGTTATGCATTTTGATTATTTTTTCTAGATTATTGGAACAGCTATGACTTAATTTTATGGTATTTTTATTGAAGATTTTGCTCAGAGAGTTATTTCTGGGAAAGTGCTTCTCTACTAATTTAAGGAATGTATGTCCCAGCTTGAAATTAACTGATTGGTTGAATAGAGGGTTATACCATATTATTTTCCTGATTCTATTTTTGCTTTTTGGACTTGTGAATTTTTCCACAAAACTGATTTTTGATGATTTATACCCGCTTTCATTAAGGATTCTATTATAAATTACCTTGTGCTTATCAAATATTATCTCTTTATATATATATATATATATATATATATATAAGGCAAGATGTTTGTGTGTATGTCTGTTTACCTGTCTGTATTTCTGTATTTTTTTCAGCCCTTTTATTTTAGTTTTTGCTTCAGGTTTGGCTCTAAGTAGGTATAATTGTAGTTCTTAGTCTCAGACATGATACCATTTATTCAGAAATCTTATTTAGCCTTCAAAATTCAGTTTACGACGAAAAAAACTTATTTGATATCGATAGCAGGAAATCAAACTTTGACTTACATCCATTCATTTTTCTTTCAGTCTACAGTTTCGCTTTAACTGGAAACAACTATTGCTTTTTAGTTTTTAGTGCCAACGTCCAAAGAGTCTGAGCTCCAGGACCATGGATTAGTTTTAAATCTTTCATTACACCCGAGCAACGCCGGGTTATACTGCTAGTTTGCTAATAAAGAATTCCAAGATTATCTCACCTCAAAGAAGTAATGGAGACACTTTTTGCTAGACATCAGCATGGCTAAAAAAAAGTCGCCTTGATTACAATACATTGCGCCTCATTGCCCTTACCTTTTCAAACCGACCGGAAGTGGAACGAACGAACATATCGGATCTGCATCTACGGCTAGGAAGTTTGTCGGACCAGAAAGTTTTTCTCAACAGAATCCATCTTGCATATTTACAGGGTGTTGCAGCAAAATCCGACACTTGACAAAAAGAAAACGAAAGAGGCAATAAAAACAAAAGTTGTATATGCTGAGAACCGACACTTTATTTAACAACAGATAGAGTTACATACTACATTATTTTTCAATGTAACCATCTCGAGGTTATTCCAAAATAAAAATAAAAATTTCATTAAAATCTGACAAAATCAACCTTCTCACTATAACCAAACATTTAAAACAATACCTTATAACCTCACCTTTTTGATATTAAATAACCCACAGAGGTGTTGACATGCCTTTAAACAAAACTCAAACCAAAACTCTAAAAAGGCTTTATCAGATTTATCGCAATTTTCTACTTTTTATTCACGTAAATTAGGCTTCTTAGTTCTAAAAAACCCCCGAAAAACAAGAAGCAAGAAAGACCTTCAAGTGAAAAAGAAATTAAGGTCTTCTTTGATTCGACCAAACATTGAAGAAATTGTGAAGAAAATTAAAACATCAAACAAAGGTAAGAATTTCTCAGTCAAATAGCTGAAAATAAACATTGAAATAAAGTATATAGTATATTCGTGTGAGTATTTAAAAAGACATTTCATAACATTAAATGTACAGGGTGTTGCAGTAAAATCCGACACTTGACAAAAAGGAAACGGAATAAGCAATAAAAACAAAAGTTGTATCTGCAGAAAACCGACACTTTATTTTGCAACAGATAGAGTTACATACTACATTATTTTTCAATGCAACCATCTCGAGGTTATTCCAAAATAAAAATAAAAATAAAAATTGCATTAAAATCTGACAAAATCAACCTTCTCACTATAACCAAACATTTAATATGATACCTTAAAACCTCACCTTTTTGGCATTAAATAACCCATAGAGGTGTTGATATGCCGTTAAACAAGACTCAAACCAAAACTCTAAAAAGGCTTTATCAGATTTATTGCAATTTTCTACTTTTTATTCACGTAAATTATGCTTCTTAATCCTCAAAAAAAGAACCGAAAAACAAGAAGCAAGAAAGACACTCAAGTGAAAAAGAAATTAAGGGCTTCTTTGATTCGACCAAACATTGAAGAAATTGTGAAAAAAATTCAAACATCAAACAAAGGTAAGAATTTCTCAGTCAAATAGTTGAAAATAAACATTGAAATAAAGTATAGAGTATATTCGTATGAATATTTAAAAATAAATTTATGGTTTTATTTTCTAACATTTAAATGTACAGGGTGTTGCAGTAAAATCCGATACTTGAAAAGGAAGCGAAATAGGCAATAAAAACAAAAGTTGTAAATGCAGAGACCCGAAACTTTATTTAACAACAGTTAAAGTTTCATATTACATTGTTTTTCAATGTAACCACCGCCGGCGGCGACGACCATCTCAAGGCGGGTGCGAAATCAGTCACACGCTTTGGCGACCATGTCCTTGTCCATGAACGCCTCCACGATAGCAGCTTTCAGAGAGTCGACCGTGTTTTCGGCGTGATTGTTGGTCTTAGCCTCGATCACGCTCCCAGATGAAATAGTCAAGGGAGTTACAGTAGGGTAACAACGGCGGCCACAAGTCCGGCGACCAGTGGTGAGAAACTTTTTGAGCAGCCACGCCTGGGTCGGCTTGGCCATGTGTGCAGGAGCGAAGTTTTACTGGAAGACGTAAGAAAGTCCAGGGTCGATCTTGTCTATCCAGGGCTTTACGACGCTCCTCAGTATCTCCTGTTAGATCTCAATGGCGACTGGTTGGACCAGCAGACAGTAGATAAACAAAAATGCTCAATGCGCAATCAAAACATATGAACTGAATATGTAGAGCCAAAAATATATCAAAGAACAGAACACATACCACTTGCTATCCAGGTTTTGAACACGCCGGTCTCTTTAGACAAAATGCTACTTTGCCTGAAGAGACCGGCGTTGTCGAAGTCTAGGTAGCAAGTAAGTTGCCTGTGTTGGGTTCTTTGATACACACACACACACACACACACACACACACACACACACACACACACACATATATATATATATATATATATATATATAACCTAAAGAGCCAATTTCACCTAACTGGATCTTCAGGATCCGGTTAGGTGAAACCTTGGTAGGTTTGTTAGCTCTTTAGGTTATTTAGTTTTTTTGCTCTGCTTGCGTATTGAGCGCTTTTTGGTTATAGATTACTCGTCTCGGGTTTTTTCTTTGGGTTTGACTGATGTTCACGTACTTAGCTCTTTCTTTTTTTTACAACAATTTTGTCCTTCCGCGTATATACACGGAGGGTTTTTCGAAACGAGTATAGTGATAAGGTTGCAATTATATATATATATAATTAGTTTTTGGTCATAATTAAAATAGACCAGTACTCAGTTGTATTAAATGATGGTTAATACATTTATATTGTAGATTTTTGAATATTTTTCATTTGGAAATGAATTATTTCGGCAACTTAGGTTTCAACCTTTCAGTATCTTCTGCCAATTTATGATTACTGATTTTCTAAAGATTTTCTAACGTACGACAGGCATCTTTACGCAATGCGCGACTGAAATTCTTGAACAACCGAACATTTTCTAAATTAGGGAAGAGTTACTTAAAGATCTTAAAACACTTTCATCCAGGTTTGTATGATCCTAATATGAATTGATAAGTGTGATTGCATCTGGACATTATTCAGTAATTTTTTGGTCTGGAAACAATAACAACAACACAAACACACACATACACACAAACAAACATTCATATATATATATATATATATATATATATATATATATATATATATATATATTCAGAAATTATAACATGAATATGTTATAATATCACTACAAAATTAGCTATTTCGTTTCGACACTTGTATCTTATCAAGTGATGAGGTTTATTTCAAGTTGAAGGATTTTAAAAGGTTAAAAACAAGCCAAACCCCCTTAATCAGGGAGGCAATGTTGCATACACAGTGTGGACCAATCAGAATAAAGTAACTTCTAATTTGAAGAATATATGAGCAGACTCAAAAGACAATTTTGGGGAACTTTAATATTAATATGGGGGGCATTAATATTAATATGGGGGGCATTAATATTAATATTTGATTAAACTGAGATCAGCGTTATTAATTGACTATTAGATTCACTTTATTTTTATTGTGAATTTTAAATTCTAAGTTTAACAAATTATTAGATTTAGAAAGTTATTCATACATTAAACGTGGAAAAGACATAAACGCACATATATAAACCTACAAACATCCACATATAGACAAATAGACGAGTATACACACATAAACTGGCAAACAGACACATATAAAGATTAATATACGCACGCATATACGCATACACAAATTTCAAAATTTGTTTTTATCGACTTGTCAATTTGTCTGTTAAATTTTAAAGCTAAGTTTAGAAACCGACTGTAACGGCTACAATATTGGATATATTTGAGAACGACTTTGTAAGATGACAATAGCCTTGAATGAATGAGGTCAGGGCAGATACAATCATATTTCAGTGCATGAACATATACATATATTGATTGTTTAATTACTTAATTTTTGATCATAATAAAGTTAGACCAATGCACATTTGTATTGTAGAACTTTTGAATATTCTTAATTTGTAAACGAGTTATTACGCGACCTAGGTTTCTGCCATGTGATGTCTTCAGGTGATTTGCAGTAACTGATTTTACCGTTTACCGTTTTTTATGAACGCTCACATAACGGTATTTTTTTTTTTTTTAGTTTTTTTTATTCTCACGTGACGGGAAATTTTTGAAGGTGCAATTCTTAAAAGAAACATTTTCATCCATGGTTGTATGAACCTAATAGGTATTTCTTAGTATGGTTACACTTCGTCAAAATTTCCGCTCTTTCATTCAATAGTTCATTTTTGTTTGGGAATAGCATAATCGCTAAATTTTCTTCTTGGTACAGTCTACATATTTTGCCTCCGTTGAAAGGCAAAAGCGAAAACAGCCAAGCTTTACAACGATGACAAAACGTCATAATTTGTTGTAATTTTAAAAATTGATTGTTTAAAAATTCCCCGTCACGTGAGCGTGGGAAAAAAAACCACCGTTAGGTGAGCGTTTATAAAAAACGGTAAAAGGTAAAATCAGTTATTGCAACTCGCCTGAAGACACCACATGGTAGAAACCTAGGTCGCGCAATAACTCGTTTAGAAATTAAGTATATATATATATATATATATATATATATAGTCATCCGCAGACAGATCTGTTTTGCTGTATCACAGCTCATCAGTACGGTTAGACATCCGATTGCTTTTTACCCAGGATTGAAATCCGACCGAATTGGTGGCAGTCAGCGCTTCTACCTTTGAGCTGTGGGCGCTCGGTAGAAGAGGCAGACTTTTTAGCGTGTATATTATCATTATACGCACGCCCAATAGCTGAGAGTGTTCTAATTCATTGCTGAATGAACGATGCGTAGATGCTAGAGTAGCTACTGTTTTTCAAAGTCTACCATTCTTCCAGAGTGCTCAATCAGGGTGTGAGAACGTAAATAGTCATCCGCAGACAGATCTGTTTTGCTGTATCACAGCTCATCAGTACGGTTAGACATCCGAGTACTTTTTACCCAGGACTGAAACCCGACCGAATTGGCGTCAGTCGGCGATTCTACCTCTGAGCTATATATATATATATATATATATATAAGTAATGATGTCATATCCCTGAATTAAGAGGATAGTCCAAATAAGATCTACTTAATATAAAATATTAAGTGTTAGATCTGTATAGAGAGCTCAATGAATGATATCCAGGGCAATATGAATAATATTTGTGAAGGAAAACCCAACAAAGTGGTTATGAATTATAATTCATTTCTATGAACTAAATTAGGTCATTTCTTCAAACCACACTATGGAACGAATATAGTGTGGCCTGAAAAAATGAATTAATTTCATTCGTAGAAATGAATTATAACTTATAAACTAATTTAAATGACGTGTTGTGTTTTTCTTTATATATATATATATATATATATATATATATATATAATATTTGCAATATTCGGACTATTGTCCTCATATTTGTTGCCATTTCTGGAAGTCCTTCAAGACACTTGGCCCAGTGGATATAGATGTTGGTTAGTTCCTGTGACTTGACCCAAAAAGTTGTGAGTTCAATACCAGGCTACAGTAGTGGTGAACAAGTAACTTACAGGGTTATGACTTCCAGAAGAGACTGTAGGCAAGGAATAGAGTTAATATACCCCAGTGATAGTAATAAAGGGTCCGGTTCAAAAATTCCTAGCACCTGAAGAAGGCTGGAGCGTACAATAGCCGAAATGTCGTACAAATGACAACATAGATGAGGACAATGGTTCGAATAATGTAAATACTGTAAATACTACCTTATCTCAGAAATATATACAAATAATTAATAGATATATAGATATATAGATATAAACAAAATTAACAAACAAAACAGTTACTCATATTTTATTTGTAAAAATTATAAAATTTTTAATTAATCCCAAAAAGCAAAACATTGCGTCTCCTCGGCTTAACTCTCACAACAGACCTAAAGTGGAATAACTATGTAGAATTCAGAGCAAAATCCGCTGCTAAGAAAGTCGTTTCTCTGTGTAGGACCAGGACGTTTTTTTTTTCCGACTGAAACAATCCTGCATATATATAAATTTACCATCCGCCCGTGCATGGGATAATGTTGCCATGTCTAGACGGGTGCTCCTGCTATCCACCTAGGGGTCCTTGACAAAATCCAACGGAGAATCTGTAATGTAATAAATCCCGACTTGGCGACTCACATACAGTCACTTTCTCACCGGCGCAATGTGGCTTCTCTGTGTCTCTTCTACAAATACTTTCACGGCTTCTGCTCCGATGAACTTAGCTCACTGGTTCCCCCTATATATGAATTTACTCGAGCCACAGGATTTGTTTTTTTTAATCCTATCACCCCGTGCAAGGCGGTAACACCACTGATGTGCAGGGGGCTACGTAATAGTGAAAAATTTGGAAAAGAGAAAGACGGAAACCACATCCTAAACAGGGAACAAGGGATGAGCCTCTTAACCTGTTCAATAGACGTGGGTGGAGTGTGAACCGGGCGATAGATAGATCTATCTACTCCAACTGAATTAGCAACTAGGTCCCACCCTTTTACTGTGAAACCGATAAAATGTAAACGTAAATTCTACTCCATCAGCTTCTTTTCTCGCATTTCCTGCCTGTGGAATTCCCTTCCGCTTACTTGCTTCCCCGACGGCTACAATCTCCAAGAATTTATATGTAAAGTCAACAGTCATCTACTGTTTCACTTGCTTGCATTCTCGATCTCATGCTCCTTTCTCCGTCCACTCCACTCAACAGTATTCTCATCCTCCTTTCACCCACTCTCCGACACCCCTATAACCTGTCACTCTTTCTCATAACGTTCCTCCCATGTAACCCCCTGCTCACCAGTGGCAGTAAACTGCCTAGCTTGGGGCAATACGATTATTTAAAGAAAAATTTTTCTATACTATTATAATGTGGATATAAAGTGGGGCATCAATTCTACATTATAATCAATATATAAACTGATCTCTCACTTTATGCCCACAGTCACTTCCTGACCCCCCCTATAACCTGACACTGTTTTTCATAACTTTCCTCCTATGTAACCCCCTGCAAAACTGTGACAGTAAATTGCCTTGCTTGGGGCGATATGATTATTGAAAAAAAAGTTTCTATATTATTATAATGTGGATATAAAGTGGGGGATCAATTCTACATTACAATCAGTATAAAAATTGATCCCTCACTTTATAGCCACAGTCATCCTTCTTCATCCACTCTACTCTCATCAGTATTCTCATCCTTCTCTTACCCACTTCCTGACATCCCTGTAATCTGTCACTCTTTCTCATAACTTTCCTCCTATGTTACCCCCTGCAAAACAGTGGCAGTAAAATACCTTGCTTGGGGCGATATCATTATAAATAAGCTAAAATTAATCGCTAAACATAAACAAACTTAATTTTCAATTACTGTGGTTATACTGAAAAATATTGTACCACACTAATCTAGTATTATGTATGCACTGACTTAAATCTTGTATGTTAAAATGTAGCGCATTAATCGAGGGACCCCTGTATTATTTTTTGTTGTGGGGTTCTTCCCTTTTTTCTATGATAATAGACTCGTCTAAAGTATACATATATTCCTGCTACGACAGATCCGAGAGATAACGGAAGATACCGAGGTTTCACGGAGAATACAGCCTAAATAGTTCATAGTAGCTCTGAGTTCCACTCAGCAAGAATACACAGCAACCGTCAGCTTTCGATGTGGACTTACTAAAGATACCACGGTTTCACTTTAGAGACTTGTCGATTTCCAGTTAAATTCATTGTATTCACTTATGCGCAAATACCCTTGGGAAAGGTATTAATCCGTCTCTTCCTTCCAGTTATGGGTTAAATAGCAGGACAGATTGGGTTCTATAACCTTGGTCGGCAACCAGTCTACCGCAGAAAGCAATGGCAACCTACTGCGGGAAAATCTTCTGCCCAGTCAGTCATGTCTCTTTCGAGGCATGATCGCCCAAGCGTGTATCACGTATGGCACTTAACTGACTGACTGAATATAACAGAAACATGATTAAGGCTTCTACTGGGCATAAAGTGGGTGATCGGTTTTCTATTGTCATGAAGTAATAAACTGATCCCCCACTAATTACTACTTATTAATAGAATAATATAATTCACCAGTCTACCGCAGAAAGCAATGGCAACCTACTGCGGGAAAATCTTCTGCCCAGTCAGTCATGTCTCTTTCGAGACATGATCGCCCAAGCGTGTATCACGTATGGCACTTAACTGACTGATATATACTTCGTACTAACTGTATTCCTGGATTACTAACCAGTTTGTATTCTTCACGTTAATATAATTATTTTTCTTTCTCCAATTCTGGTTGTTGTTCCTTTATTTTGGGCGGTTCCCATTCCCGGAATCAACAACACTAACCTTCGTCCAAGTTTGTATTCTTCACGTTAATATAATTATTTTTCTTTCTCCAATTCTGGTTGTTGTTCTTTTATTTTGTGCGGTTCCCATTCCCGGAATTCACAACACTAACCTGCGTTCAAGTTTGTATCATTTACGTTAATATACTTATTTGTCTATCTCCAATTCTGGTTGTTGTTCTTTTATTTTGTGCGGTTCCCACTCTCGGGTTCCACAACAACTTTGTGACGAAAGATTCGAAGTCAAGTCTTCCACAACATTTTTTAAAAAATTTAATTATGTTTTTATTTTAAATAAACATAATTTGTTTTGTTTGTGTTCACGAATAAATCATAAAAGTGACAGTATGCCACGGTGGTTTATCTTCAAATTTAAGTTCAAATATGCTGTAAGATAAATAAAAAAGGTTGAAAATTTTTTTTCTCAACTGATAAAATCAAGCGAATGATAGCATGATCCACGTCCTTCTTCTTGGAGATCATAAAAACAGCGCCAAAGACAACAGGAAAAAAAGTCTGCAGATAAGGCTCCTAGCCGTCTGCTTCCATTTCTAAATACATTACCAAAGATGGCACCAAATGCCAAGATTCTGCATTTTGGTGCAAGCAACTGTCACATTTACTGAAAGAGTTGACCATGGAATCTTTCAAATCAATCCTTACAAGCCCCACTCCAAATTCTTTACTTCCGATTGGTGCCATTCTGAAGAGAGATGGAACGGAGATCTTCAGGGCTGTCATCTGAAATTCTTATTTGTGACATCGATCAGGCCAACTGGAAAATATTCATTCCTTGAACATTTTAAATGATGTTTCTTGCCATTTTCATCTGTTGTTCCTTTTTCTTCTTTTTTCCATTATTATTATTATTATTATTATTATTATTATTATTATTATTATTATTATTATTATTTCTCCTGCTTGTTTGATTACGTCAGCGACGGCAAGATGAAAGAAAAGTTATTTTGCCAGATTGTGTTTATTGTTAATTTTTTATATATATTGTAAAAATGGTTTAATGCATTTGTCATTCATTTCTGACTTGACTTCGCTTATATGAGAGAAAATTATATATACATTTTCATACACTAAAACAACATCAAGAAAATTAATGAAAAAAAAAAAAACAGAAAAGAAATTTCGTGTGACGTTTTATTCTTTAAGAATTCATCGGATGTTTACCTTGATGTAACTACGCATGCGCATAAAAGAAACAGGAAGCTGAAATTTCTTTCTCCATTATTATTTCATAACATATACAACGTATAAATTTATGAAATAACAATAAATGAATAAAAATAGAAGCAGAAAAGCATTTGGTATACTACTCAATTTAAACAAATTGTTCGTACGAAATTAGGGCAGAAGTTCCTCAATTTAATGAAGAAAGACTTTCTTAGAAATAGTCCTGTTAGTGTTGTGGATTCTGGTTCGGAAACCACACAAAATAATAAATAACAACAACGGATATGGAGATTTTTTATATTGAACAAAAATACACAAACTGGAACACGGGTTAGTCAATTCAGGAATACTCGGAATACTATTTGTAGAATCAATATATACAGTCTTATAGTGAAAAAGTATATCCGGGTAATCGATATCCACACAACTCCGAGAAGTATGTCCGGGTAGCCGATATCCACACAACTCCAACTTATTGTACACCAAATTACTAATCAACTAAGCGACTGTACAACTGTATAAATACTTTGCAACTACTACTACTACATTATTTAGTTGTCCCTCCCACTAAGGGCAACATGTGACACATGGTCAGTTATAAGTGGGTTTTCCGGGCTATATGGCCCGGCCAAAAAATAGCTGTCTATTTTTCCCCAGTCGTGATTCTACCCTTCGGCTGAACCACGACTGGGTTATTGCTCTCTGCTCGGAAGCAGAGAGCGCCCTCTACCCGAAGCCAGTGAGCTGACAGTGATAATAGCAGTCACAGCGAGGCACCTGCTAATACTACATTATTTAGCTGCCCCTCCCAGTAAGGGCAACATGTGACACATGGTCATTTATGACTGGGATTTCCGGGCTATATGGGCCGGCCAAAAAATGTCTGTCTATTTTTGCCCAGTCGTGCTTCTACCCTTCGGCAGAACCACGACTGGGTTATTGGTCTCTGCTCGGAAGCAGAGGGCGCCCTCTACCCGAAAGCAGAGAGCTGACAGTGAAAAAGGCAGTTACAGCGACGCAACTGCTACTACTACTGTATTTACTAGCCTTCCCATGCAAGGCCGGATGTGACACATGGTCATTTTAATGTGGGTATTCCCGGCCATATAGCCGGGCCAAAAAAATGTCTATCTATTTTTACCGAGTCGTGGTTCTACCCTTCGGCGGAACCACGACTGGGTTTGTGCTCTCTGCTCGGAAGCAGAGAGCGCCCCCTACCCGAAAGCAGAGAGCTGACAGTGAAAAAGGCAGTTACAGCGACGCAACTGCTACTACTACTGTATTTACCAGGCTTCCCAGGCAAGCCCGGATGTGACACATGGTCATTTTAATGTGGGAATTCCCAGCCATATAGCCGGGCCAAAAATATGTCTGTCTATTTTTACCGAGTCGTGGTTCTACCCTTCGGCGGAACCACGACTGGGTTTGTGCTCTCTGCTCGGAAGCAGAGAGCGCCCCCTGCCCGAAGGCAGAGTGCTGACAGTGAAAAAGGCAGTTACAGCGACGCAACTGCTACTACTACTGTATTTACTAGGCTTCCCACGCAAGCCCGGATGTGACACATGGTCATTTTAATGTGGGAATTCCCAGCCATATAGCCAGGCCAAAAATATGTCTGTCTATTTTTACCGAGTCGTGGTTCTACCCTTCGGCGGAACCACGACTGGGTTTGTGCTCTCTGCTCTGAAGCAGAGAGCGCCCCCTGCCCGAAGGCAGAGTGCTGACAGTGAAAAAGGCAGTTACAGCGACGCAACTGCTACTACTACTGCCGTTCTCTGTATAGACAGGATTATATGTACACATCAGGCGAGTCCGTTCGTATGTATAAAAAGGGGTGGTCCCCAACAGTTAGTAAGATTTTTTAATAAAAATACACATTTCAATTAAGCTATAACTGTATTGATGACTTTATAAAGACTATTGAAAAGCATAATATCAACATTTAAAACAATGTAATAATCTAAGTGATAAACGCTATTCCATAATAGCAAATGATAATGATAGCAGCACATACAATGTCTAACTGATTCTATTGTTTATCTATTTATTATTTCTACAATAGAAAACCAAACAGCTAAAAATTTTATTTCGGCAGAACCAAGAATTACTTTAAGACTAGATGGCATTAACATATATCATCTTTTATCTTTTTATACGTACAAAAATAGAACCTCTCTTCCGGAATACTTTTTTGAGTTTTAAAAGAAATTAAAAAATTTTATGGTAAAATATGCTTAATCAAGTATATTAATATCTGTTTTTGATACATAGTCTAGCCGATTTCATTTTTTGTATAATCATATCGTCGCAAACAAAGCAGTTTACTGCCACTAGTGTGCAGGGGTTTACATTGGAGGAAAGTTATGAGAAAGAATGACAGGTTATAGGAGGTGTCAGGAAGTGGGTAAGAGAAGGATGAATGTGGCCATAAAATGAGGGATCTATTTATATGTTGATTGTAATATAAAAGTGATCCCCTACTTTATATTAACATAATTTCTTGTCTGTTTATAAGCCGTAGAAAAAAAAAGCAATCAATCAATAAAATACTGATTAGCTACACATGCATGTCTTTTAGATTTATTTACATTCTTTGGAATATAAATGTATAGAAACAATTGTGACCATAAAATGAGGGATCAGTTTATATATTGATTGTAATATAGAATTGATCCCCTACATTATAATTTCTTGTTTTTTGATAAGCCGTAGAAAACGAATCAATCAGTCAATGAAATACTGATTAGCTACACATGCATGTCTTTTAGATTTATTTACAGTCTCTGGAATATCACTATTTTTATCATCATATCGCCCCAAGCAAGGGGTGCGCAGGGGGTTAGATAGGAAGAAAGTTATGAGAAAGAGTGACAGGTTATAGGGGTGTCGGGGAGTGGGTAAGAGAAGGATGAGAATACTGATGAGAGTGGAGTGGACGGAGAAAGGAGCATGAAAGAGAGGGTGCAGGTTAGTGAGATAGGAGATGACTATTGACTTTACATTTAAATTCTTGAAGATTGTAGCTGTCGGGGAAGCAAGTAAATGGAAGGGAATTCCACAGGCAGGAAGTACGAGAAAAGAAGCTGATAGAGTAGAATTTACGTTTACATTTTATCGGTTTTACAGTAAAAGGGACCTAGTTGCTAATCTTGTGGCTTGAGTAAATTCATACATAGTAGGTAGCAGTGAGCTAAGTTCATCTGAGCAGAAGCCGTGAACGTATTTGTGGAAGAGTCACAGGGAAGCCACATTGCGCCGGCGAGAGAGTGACTGTATCCTAGCTGCCAAGTCGGGGTCGATCACATTACAGATTCTCCGTTGGATTTTGTCAAGGACCCCTAGGTGGATAGCAAGGGCACCCGACGAGATATGGCAGCAGTTATTTTCTATTTGTTTATATTATGATCAATTTTGTTATTAATCGTCCCATATTGGGATAATCGAAGATCTGTCAAGAAAGGTGATATGTTGTAAGAAGATTGACGCAAGTTTATATTTAGCGATTTAAACACTTTCACAGAGGCACAGCAGACTAATGAATTGCGGCTTAGAATGGGAGAGCCGTGTTCGAATTCCAGTCGAATTCATGACAACCACTTACGTGCTAATACCTTCCGGAAAAGTATGAATTCATCGATTCTTTCTTTATTATTATGTGTGCGTATTAGAAGAGGCGGTAGAGTAATGAATAGTGGCTCAGATTGAGGTACCGGATAGCCTAATTCGAATTTTCACTTCGCAATATCATCGCAAATTACGCAACACGGATTAACTCGAACAAGAAAAGTAAATTATCTATTACAAAAATTTTAAAACTGCCAACTTCATTATCAATAATAATGACTCACTAGCAAAATCTAAACAGCAAAGAACCAGTGTTGTTTACGAAGTTATATGTCCTCTGAAGGACTGTGTTTCTTAACAATCCAAATTGATAAACAGTTGCATTAGCCACACTACCACAAAATTGACGAGAAGGTTGGCATTGCACCTTTCCTACAACAGTTCTATCCGATCTCATTTAAACACACATCGAGATCTTCCAGGACCTATCCATAATATACTTGTTGATAATACATACATAATAATATCTTCTTTCTTATTTGCCCTGTCCCTTCAGGACGTAGGTGATCATGGCTTTCCACATCTCCCTATTCCTGGTGGCTCTTAGCATGATTTCTTTTGTTACACGCAAACCTCGTTTCGTCATCCACTTGATCAGGTCCTTCAAATATGTTATCCACTGCTTTTCCCTGTCTCTTTTTCCCTCTATCTGGCCTGTTAGTATCAGGTTCTCCAAGCCCTCCTTCTTCATTGCATATCCCAGGAACTTTAGTTGTCTCTTCCTGATGCTCAGTATTAATTTTCTTTTTCGTTTCCATTCTTTCCCAAACCTCATCACTGCTCACATGCTCGATTCATGATATTCGCAGCATCCTTCTGATTCTTTGATTCTAGTGAAATTGTCAGTTTTCTTAATACTTTAATTTAACTTCTGGAATGCCAATTCACCTTCGGATCTCTGTGTTGCACTTTCTATCTTCTGTGAGAACATTTCCGACCCATTTAAATTTTTGTACATGCTTGATTTTAGTATCCCCCCCTGTATGTGGCATGACCATGCATTCAGTTTTCTGGCAGTTTATTTGTAGTCGTTTCTTGTTCAGCTACCTTCTGTAGGAGGTATTGCAGTTTCCTTTCTGTACCTGCTATCAGCACTGTATCATCTGCGTACCTTATATTGTTAAAATGTGGCCTCCGATGACGAATTCTGGCATAAATTCTAGTGTTCTTAGAATAGTCTCGCTGTATAATAATAACATCAGCAACATGCAAAAGAAGATTAACAATAATGACGGCATATCTAATAAACAAAGAGAAATCCTACTCTTAATAACATCAATTATGAATATGGTAATAATGGCTAAAAATATAGCCGAAAGCGCCCAAAAATACAAATACAAAAATACAAAAGCTTTGGACAATCCTTATATAATTTGAATTCTAAAAAGAAAAAATTTCATAAAAACACATGAAAAATTATATAAAAGAATTAATGATACTAACAATAGAATAATTAGTGGGGGATCAGTTTATTACTTCATAACAAGAGAAAACCGATCCCTAACTTTATTCCCAGTAGAAGTTTTAATTATGTTTTCAAATATTATATTCAGACAGTCAGTCAAGTGCCATAGGTGATACATGCTTTGGGCGATCATGTCTCGAAATAGATATGATTGACTGGGCTGAAGATTATCCCGCAGTAGGTTGCCATTACTTTCTGCGGTAGACTGGTTGCCAGCCAAAGCTATAGAATCCAATTTATCCTGCCATTTAACTCATAGCTGAAGGGAGAAGAGATAGATTATATTACATTATTATATTAAGTATAATTAATGGGGGATCAGTTTATTACTTCATAACAATAGAAAACCGATCCCTAACTTTATGCCCACTAGAAGTTTTAATTATGTTTTCGACTATTATATTCAGTCAGTCAGTTAAGTGCCGTACGTGATACACGCTTTGGGCGATCATGTCTCGAAATAGACATGATTGACTGGGCAGAAGATTATCCCGCAGTAGGTTGCCATTTCTTTCTGTTTGAGACTGGTTTTTCAACCAAGGCTATAGAACCCAATTTTTTTGCTATTCAAGTCACTTTATTGCCATATGTAGTACACGCAAGGGCGGAAAATCTCTTTTTGGGTCTATGACTGACTAGGCAGAAATTTTCAAAAAGTAGATTGTCATTTTATTCAAACGTAGACTGGTTACCAACTAAAGTTACAAACTATAATGTCTCTTGCTATTTAGCCCATAGATGAAGGGAGAAGAGATGGATTAATACCTTTCTCAATAGTATCTAACTTATTTGTAAGGGGAACATTGTCTCTGTGTGTGTGTATGTGTGTGTGTGTGTGTGCGTGTGTGTGTGTGTGTGTGTGTGTCCGTTACCTATAGACTCCGAAACGGCTGAATCGATTTTCTTGAGATTAGACACAGTTGTACTAAAAGCGTCTGCGAGTGTTCTTAGCTAGGTTTTGTGCCGAGGTACCCCCAATAAATATCGAAAATCGGTAATCGATAAAATCGTGTTATAGAGGGAGTGGTCCGATTTTAATCAAATTTGATACACTCATAGACAAAGACATAAGAAACGATATTCAAAAGTTTCAAGGTTACAGTTCTTACAGTAGTGCAGAAAATCGATTATATTTATATATCAAAGGCAAGATGTTTGTGTGTGTGTCTGTTTATCTGCCTGTATGTCTGTATTTTTTTCAGCCCTTTTATTTTAGTTTTTGCTTCGAGTTTGGCTTTAAGTAGGTATAATTGTAGTTCTTAGTCTCAGCCATCATACCATTTACTCAGAGGACTTATTTAGCCTTCAAAATTCAGTATACGACGAAAAAAACTTATTTGATATCGATACCAGGAAATCAAAATTTGACTTACTTTCATTCATTTTTCTTTCAGTCTACGGTTTCGCTTTAACTGGAAATAACTATTGTTTTTTATTCTTTCGTGCCAACGTCCAAAGAGTCTGAGCTCCAGTATCATGGATTAGTTTTAAAGCTTTCATTACACCCGAGCAACGCCGGGCTATCCTACTAGTATGCACGTAAATGAAATGCAGCGAATTCAACTGGAATTCGAACTCGTCTCCCCATATTATAAACGAAAGAAGTTTATCGAACTAATGAGAAGAATGTATTCCTTGGTTAAGCCAAAACAAAAGTTATGCAAAAATGTCTTAAAGGGAATTATTTTATTCTTAACGAGGTCTATTGGCTCAATATGGTCGCCAAGGGCGTGTCGCCCATAAAACGAAGGCCGTAAACTAATTTTAAACCGTTTTATTCACCCACCATTGGAAGTCGTCTGCTCAAACGTCTATCAATCTAAAATAAATTTTTCAATTTGCCCTCTTCTTTACTCAAGACCTGATTGAACGAACAAAACGAGGCAGAAGGTGAGTCGAGATTTACATCTCACAACCACCGCCATCCTACGGGACAACCTCCGGAAATTTTAATTTAATGGCTAATTTGGTATGAGTCTAAAACAATGGCACTGGGTAATTGCTGTCCTTTATTATTATTATTATTATTTTGAAGTCCTTTTTTAAACTTCTTAATGTTTTTTTAAGATAACTGAACACTGATTAGTTAGAAGAATGTCGAAGAAGAAGCAATAAACATTTTTTTCTCTTGTTTTTTTTTTCCATTTTTTTTTTTTCACTTATTTTTAGCGAAAGACTGCGTACGATTAAGGCAGATACAGAAAAAAAAATACAATTAATAGTTTATAAATGACTTAAAATGGTAATGAAAGGCTTGGGATCAACGAAATACAGAGGCTCGATTGGAATTAATCGAGTGAGGAATAAAATGACGCGTGAACACGTACACAAAAGCATTTATATAAGCAGATATTTAAGATAATGATATACACATTTCACACACAAACGTATACATATAATAAACCTCTTTGTTTTAATATAAACCGTTGTGCATTTATTTGCATATATATATATATATATATATATATATATATATATATATATATAACTGATTTGTTTGAACATTATTTTTGATTGATACTCGTATTTCAGTAGATACTGTGTTTATAATCAAACAGTATTATATATTTATTTCTACCGGCCTGATTATTTACGATAATCATCATGTTACGGAAATTAACGAAGGCTAACGAAAATGGATATAAACAACCGACAATTTGAAATGATTTGTTTGAACATTATTTTTGATCGATACTTAAGTAGATATTCTGTTTTATTTCACGGAAATTAACGAAGATTAACGAAACTGGTTATAAACAACCGATAATTTGAAATGATTTGTTTGAACATTATTTTTGATCGATACTCGTATTTAAGTAGATATTCTGTTTATAATCAAACAGTATTATATATTTATTTCTACCCGCAAAATTATTTGCGATAAATTTTTATGACGATAATATGTCATTCGGCAGGTTTCGTACCTGCAACCCCTATCCACATAGGGGGAGCCACCAAGTCAACGCACGGTGTCACAAGTCGATCGAAACGATGACAAAACTACATGAATTGCATTTTCGCATCCGCCCTATTCTCCATATCCGGTGCCCGAGTGCCTAATAGCTATTTGGCGACCCCAAAGAATATTTCAGGAAAAGAGATTTGGCTCCATGAAGAAGTGATATCAGAAACTGAGGCGTATTTTGAGGCCAAAGACAAACCGTTAAGCGTTGGAATCAGTGCATCGCACTAGAAGGAGACTATGTTGATGAATAAAATCGAATTTTACCTAAAATTGTTGTTTTATTAATTAGGCCTGGGAGTTATTGAGTGATGTGTTAGATACTTTATTTCAGATAAATTATGGTCGTCTTTGCCTTTATATATTCCGTCAGTGGAAGAAACGGGTTGTTTAATACAGTATAACCCGGATATAAGAGACCCTGATATAAGAGAAACCCCGGATATAAAATATATTTTCTCTAATCCCAAATTAGAGACTGTGGTAATGTATATAAAATAGATCAAACCCTGATATAAGAGAAATCCGGATATAAGAGAAATTTATTCCGGTAACTCTTTTATATCCGGGTTACACTGTACTAAATACAGTTTTACCTCATTCTTTTAGTCTTAATCCTCCTCTCTCCAGATTATATCTGAAAATATTTGCACACACACACACGCACACACACAAACACAGATATATATATATATTTAGTGTATCGTGGGAGCAGATAATTTTCTAAACATATACTGTTAAATATAAGAGACAATGAATGCCTATTATGTTTAATCATGAGCCGTTCTAAACATCGTATTTTGGCTTTAATTTCAGGTGAAAATAAAGACAAAAATTCTCCAAAATTTGTATAATTTTTTATTAAATTGGTTCTCAGCTTTCGGCTCAAATGAGCCATCTTTATGTTAACGTCCTTTAACTTCTCTATTACAGATGAATGCCTGGTATCAGAGATAACGTTTGCAGTTTTACACATTGTGAAAATAACACCGTTTGCTATGTGTTTCACGGCTTACGCGATATTTTTCACATCACTGAAGATTTATTGAGCCGTGAAGCTAACAGTCGGCATGCAGTGTTGATATATGCATCTTCCATTTCACACCCTGTTGTATATATATATATATATATATATATATATATATATATATGTCCGCATGTGGTGTAGATATAGAAGAATCCAAAGGAGTATCCTGTACATAGAGTGGTAGGATGACTCTCTAAGAGAGCTCTAAATATATATGTATATAAATACATGTAGAGCAAATATATGAAAAAATAAGGCCGACACGTTATTTCATGATAAATCGGAAGTATGGTCCTATTTCAGGCGAACCAACATCAGCTTACGTCTTTATTGTACAAAAGGTTTTACACGAATGTTGTCAGAGTTAAGCCGAGAAGGCGCAGTGTTTTGCTTTCAGTGTTGTGTATATATATATATATATATATATGCTACACTGAAAACAAAACACTGCGCCTCCTCGACTTAACTCTGACAAAAGACCTGAAGTGGAATGAATATATAGAATCCATAGCTAAATCTACTGCTAAGAAAGTCTGTTCTCTGTATAGGGCCAGAAAAAGTTTTTTCCACCTGAAACAATTCTGCACATATATAAATCTACCATCTGACCGTGCATTGAATACTGCGGCCATATCTGGTCGGGTGCTCCTGTTATTCACCTACGTGTCCTTGACAAGATCCAACGGAGAATCTGTAATGTGATAGATCCCGACTTGGTAGCTCGGATACACTCACTTTCTCACCGGTGCAATGTGGCTTCCTTGTGTCTCTTCTACAAATACTTTCGCGGCTTCTGCTCCGATGAACTTAGCTAGCTTGTGCACCATATATATATAAATATATATATATATATATATAAATTTACTCGAGCCACAAGATTAGCAACTAGGTCTCACCTTTTTACTGTGAAACCAATAAATTGTAAACGCAAATTCTACTTCATCAGCTTCTTTTCTCGCACTTTCCGCCTGTAAAATTCCCTTCCATTTACTTGTTTTCCCGACAGCTATGAGAATTTAAATGTAAAGTCAATAGTCATCTCCTATCTCACTAACATGCTTCCTCACTCTCCTGCTCCTTTCTCTAATACTCTATTTTCTGTCCACTACACTCTCATCGGTATTCTCATCCTTCTCTTATCCACTTCCTGACAGCCCCTATAACCTGTCATTCTTTCTCATAACTTTCGTCCTATGTAACCCCCTGCAAAACAGTGGCTGTAAAAAATGAGGTTTTGGAAAGAATGGAAACGAAAAAGAAAATTAATATTGAGCATCAGGAAGAGACAACTGAAGTTCCTGGGACATGCAATGAGGAAGAAAGGCTTGGAGAACCTGACACTAACAGGCTAGATAGAGGGGAAAAAGAGATAGGAGAAAGCAGCGGATAACGTATTTGAAGAGGCTGATCGGGTGGATGACAGAACGAGGGTTGTGTGGTGTAACAGGAAAAAGCATGCTAAGTGTCACCAGGGAAAGGGAGACGTGGAAAGCCATGATCGCCTACGTCTTGAAAAGACAGGGCACATAGAAGAAGAATATATATGCCAACTGTTTATAAGAAATTGTCATGTGGATATAAAGTGGGGGATCAAATCTATATTATAATCAATATATAAACTAATTCCTCATTTTGTGACCACGCTAGTTTTTATACATTTATGTTCTAGATTTATAGGCTTGAGCTAG
The DNA here is from genome assembly GCA_037127315.1 of Ascarosepion bandense. Taxonomy (NCBI): domain Eukaryota; kingdom Metazoa; phylum Mollusca; class Cephalopoda; order Sepiida; family Sepiidae; genus Ascarosepion; species Ascarosepion bandense. Next base: position 922,844 of record JBBBDQ010002203.1, read on the forward strand.
TGGATAATAGAGCAGGGGTTGCGTGGTGTAATAGAAGAAAGCGTGCTAAGAACCACCAAGGATAGGGAGTCGTGGAGGGCCATGATCGCCTACGTCCTGAAGGGACAAGGTACATAGAAGAAGAATATATATATTAAGTGTTTATAAGAAATCATAATGTAGATATAAAATGGGGGATCAATTCTATATTATAATCAATATATAAACTGATCCCTCATTTTGTGACCATGCTAGTTTCTATACATTTATATTCTAGATTTATGAGCTTGAGCTAGTGGATAGTAGAGCAGGGGTTGTGTGGTGTAACAGAGGAAAGCGTGCTGAGAGCCACCAGGAATAGGGAGACGTGGAGGGCCATGATCGCCTACGCCCTAAAAGAAGAAGAAATGCCAATAAAGTACAACCTGATACAAGATGGTCAATTGTTTCTGGTTATTTGTTTTTGGGTTTCTTCTTTAAGAATCTTTGTATTGGATAGTTTTTTTAAAGATCTACAAAGATACATTAGAATCTGCGAGAGCTGACATGTTGACAACAAAGCACGTTCTGTTTTTCTGGTCTTTCCTCGAGGTGTCTGGGCGATTAGCTTTGATTTTTTCTGTCCGTTTGTGTTATAAATCCCATAAAATTTGTTGTATGTTTAGGTTTCCAAGGCTATGACAATGCATTTAGTTAAATAAAGTAAGGCAAAAAAGTTACTACCTATTTATTACTAGCAGTATAGCCCGGCGTTGCTCGGGTGTAATGAAAGCTTTAAAAGTAATCCATGGTCCTGGAGCTCAGACTCAGCCTAAAGAATATTTGAAATAATAAAATAAATGCGACGATTTAACAATCGCACCTAGTATATATATATATATATATATATATATATATATATATATATATACTAGCAGTATAGCCCGGCGTTGCTCGGGTGTAATGAAAGCTTTAAAACTAATCCATGCTCCTGGAGCTCAGACTCTTTGGACGTTGGCAGGAAAGACTAAAATACAATAGTTGTTTCCAGTTAAAGCGAAACCGTAGACTGAAAGAAAAATGAATGGATGTCAGTCAAATTTTGATTTCTCAGTATCGATATCAAATAAGTTTTTTCGTCGTAAACTGAATTTTGAAGGCTAAATAAGTCCTCAGAGTAAATGGCATCATGGCTGAGACTAAGAACTACAATTATACCTACTTAGAGCCAAACCCGAAGCAAAAACTAAAATAAAATGGCTGAAAAAAATACAGACATACAGGCAGATACACAGACACACACAAACATCTTGCCTTATATATATATATATTATCGATTTTCTGCACTATTGTAAGAACTGCAACCTTGAAACTTCTGAATATCGTTTCTTATGTCTTTGTCTATGAGTGTATCAAATTTGATTAAAATCGGACCACTCCTTCTGTAATCGATTTTCGATATTTATCGGGGGTACCTTGACACAAAACCTAGCTAAGAACACAGACCCTTATAGTACAACTGTATAAATTTTCAAGAAAATCGCTTCAGCCGTTTCAGGGTCTATAGGTAATGGACACACACACACAGACACACACACACACAAACTTCCATTTATAAATAAGTTTAGATGAATATTTAGAGATCAAAATCACATCTTCAGAATGGTAGGAGAACTTGTTTTCACGTCCGTCCGCTCGTGGACCTTGCCTTTCAACGAATGATCATCTTTCACTGCTACAGCTGCTGTTAATTGCCTAGTGCAGAATTTATGTAGGTAGTTCAGCGATTGTTTGTGGCTTGGTAATTTCAGTCATGCCTGGAAGTGGATGTTCCTGATGGTGTTGCGTATTGTGTTGCTTTTGAGACATCGTTTTAGGAAGTTGGTTTGGCATCCAATCTTTGCACGTTTCTCAGACAATTTAAATAGTCCCCTAATGGTTGCAAATTCATCCTGGCTCAGATGTAAGGATAGGAAAGTTTTGTAATTTGTATTTCAGAATGGTAGGAGAGCTTGTTTTCACGTTCGTCCGCTTGTGGGCCGTGCCTTTCAACGAATGGTCATCCTTCGCTGCTGAACATGAGATTTTGATCTCGAAATATTAACGAATAATAAATAGGTAATACCCAACAACTTTGTCTTCCTTTATTTTACTAAACACATTGTGAAAACCTTCAAGAACTAACCATTCACTTAATATATACAATGCTTCATGCAAATTATAAAACATTCCTATCCCATAAAATTGTTATATGTCTTATCTCTGTCACCAGATGTGAGTGATGTCCATAACAATTTCTCTAAGTTTTCTTTCCGTAAAATATTAATATTTTCCTGTTTAGATATTGGCCCATTTTATCAAGCCGGGTTTTATGTTCGGTGGATGCTAACACTGTGAAACCTGATGGAAGAAGTTCAATTGTTTCTGGATATTTATCGCGGAGTTTACATTTCGGGTTACAGTATTTTCCAGTATCTGTGCTTGATAATTTCTTCTTAGCAAGATACTTCTAGTTGAACTAATCCTCTACTTCTTTCAGATCTGGGCGCATTTTTTTCCGGATCTCAACCTGAGAACGAAGGTTAGAAATAGACTAGTGACATTTTTCACCTAACATTTTTTTATTAAAAAACAAAAGAAAAAAAAAATTAAAAAACAAAAGATCACTATTTTCCATAGATAAAACTCTTCGTAATATATGAGCCGTGGATGTGCGTTTTGGTGCAGAAGTTATCGACTGGGAACGACAAATCGAGGAGCCGAGTTCGAATTCCAGTTGAATTCCTTGCATTCACTTACGCACAAATAACTATTAATCCATCGCTTCCCTCCAGTTATGAGTTAAATAATAGGACAGATTGGGTTCTATAGCTTTGGCTAGCAACCAGTATACCGCAAAAATTAATGGCAACCTACCGCGGGAAAATCTTCTGCTCAGTCAGTCATGTCTCTTTCGAGTCATGATCACCCAAAGCGTATGTCACGTATGGCACTTGACTGACTGAATATAATAGTTGGAAACATAATTAAAACTTATAATGGGCATAAATTGGGGTATCGGCTTTCTATTGTTATGAAGTAATAAACTGATCCCCCACTAATTATGCTTAATATAATAATGTAATGTAATCTATCTTTTTTCCCTCCAGCTATGAGTTAAATGGCAGGACAGATTGGGTTCTATAGCCTTGGTTGTCAACCAGTCTACCGTAGAAAGCAATGGCAAGCTACTGCGGGATAATCTTCTGCCCAGTCATGTCTCTATCGAGATATGATCGCCCAAAGCGTGTATCATTTATGGCACTTAACTGACGAAATACGTGAGCTGTATTTGATAGTAAAATTGTTTGTATTTCTTTAAGGCTCGGCCTACTAGGAATCCCTTCCATGAGTCTATCGGCACATTTTCCAATCATACCGAGGGCTCCAACTACGACTGGAATTATTATTATAATTTGCTTGTGTGCATGCTTTCATTTAGTCTAGTATCTTCAATTCCGAGCACTTATTCATTGCACAAACCGCACATTCAAGGACACAGCCCTTCTTAACGACAAGCGGTCACCCATCTAGGCACCAGGCTAATCATACGAAAACCGGTGTTTCAACGTTATATGGCAGTAAGCCCAGTATACCACTCACACATCCAACTTAGTATGGGCACCTCGGCGTGGTATAATGGTTAGCAAGCTTGTCTTGCTATAACCTATTACAACTGAGTAGTGAGTTCGATCCTCACTAGGTACACCATACTTTCGGCCTTGTGCCACATCTAAACGGCGCTTAGAAAATCAACTATACTTCTAACGTTTCTGCCTAAATATTTAGAACACTTCGAGGTGTAATGTTTAGACAAGTTTTTCTCGCTAGAATCATTACAATTAAGTTGTGAGTTCGATCCTCACTGGGTGCCCCATACTTTCGGCCTTGGGCCACATCTAAGCTGTGCTTAAAAAATCACCTTACAGCGTCTGGTATTCTCAAGCGGTTACCCATCTAAGTATTGACCATGCTCAACGTTGCTTAACTTCGGTGATCATAGGAATACTGATATTTGAACGTTATATGGCCGTAAACCCATCAGAAGATTAACTCTCCATGCTTACAGCACCTGGTCTTCTTAAGTTGTTACCCATCTAGGTAAGACGATCGATGTTGCTTAACTTCGGTGATCATAGGATTACTGGTGTTTCAACACTATATGACTGTGAGTACATTTCATGCCTCTTGCTTCAGATTATGTAATTTTTTTTTTTTAATCATTTCACCCCGAGCAAGGCGGAAACGCCACTGATGTGCAGGGGGGTTACATAAATGTAAAAAGATTAATTAGAAAAGAGTGAGGAGTACAAACTAGTTAGAAAGGAACAACAGAAAGCTGAGAAAGCAGGTGCGATGACAGATACATAGGTGGAGAGAAAGGGAAGGTTATACGGGGGTGGGGAGAGAGCTAGAGTCCAGTGGTTAGTAGATGAGTATTGACATTGCATTTAAATTTCTGGAGGTTGTAGCCGTCAGGAAAGCAAGAATATGGGAGCGAGTTCCACAGGCGGGAAGTGCGAGAGAAGCTGCAGGAGTAGAATTGTCGTCTGCATTTGGCTAACCTGACTGTGAATGGGTGGGACCCAGATGCCAGTCTGGTTGCACGAGTAAACACCTGTTGAGGAGGCATCAGTGACTTAAGCTCATCCGAGCAGAAGCCATGAAAGTATTTATAGAAGAGACAAAGGGTGGCCACATTTTGACGATGGGGAAGTGGCTGCAGTCGAGTCGCCAGATCAGTACCTATCACATTACAGACTCTCCTTTGGAGCCTGTCGAGAACGCTGAGGCGAACGATATGTTGTCGAGATAGAGTTTTAGCAGTAACTTGATATTAAGGAAGTTATTCGTCCTGATCTTCGCAAGGACGTTTTGGATTTTTAACCCTTTGTCGCATTTTGCAATCAGCATGTTAAAAAGAAAAACAACAGCAAAAAACGAACGAACAGATACAGCTATTTAAAATCCCTTTTTAAAATGTCACGCACACGCAGGACGAAAACAAAATCCGCCAGCCAACGCAGCAGAGCCTTGAAATATTAATTGAACCCCGATCAAGCAATTTGGTAGTGATTCACGACAGGAAGCCAATGATTTGAGAATATTTGTCCCCGTTTTTTCTCTCCATTTTCTATTGTTCCCCGCCCAAATCATTTCGTTCCTAGCCACAAAACGCGCACGATGAAATAACTTGCTTAATATCTCATTAATTAATTTTACAAATCGCGCTATCATCTTCATTTTTTAAGATTATTTTTCATATTTTTTCATGTTTTAATATGATTCATAGGATACTGATTTGCTTCCCTCCCCTACTTCCTCGTCTGATCGAGCCTTTGTCTGTGGCAAATAATTCATCATATGTCACACCTGCTTTGTTGTCAATGGGGAGGGGGTATTTTACCTTATCAGTCAAGTCGGTAAACTGATAGTCATTCTTAGAAATATAGATTTTTTTATTCGCCATAAGCGTTCGTGGTAGATTAGAGGCGGGGGCGGAAATCCAACATAATGATGGCAGAAAAATATAACACACAAATGAAATAAATACAACACAGCTTAGTAAGGTAGATTTATTATAAATGATTAATTAGTGCAGAAAGAGAGTAAATTAATGATCCCTTGATTGCCCGACTAAACGGACGACTCTCAAAATTGCTCTCATTTTTATGTCCCATAAAGACGGGGATCAGTCTTCCTCATATTTCTCTATTAAACTGATTACTCAAAATTACTCTTCTTTTTGTATTCAACACTGACGAAGCACATATGCCATAAAGTCGAGGATCTATTCTCTTTCTAATTCCTTTCTAAACTGTTCAATTGCATGCCTACTCTTCACGCTTTCTATTAAAAACTCAGAGATAAGTATTCTTTTTATTTCCTTATAAAACTGATCAATCCTATAATTACTCTCCTTTTTGTATGCCAGAAAGACGGGGATAAGTTTTCCTCTTATTTCTCTACTAAACAAATTACTCTCAAAATTGCTCTCCTTTTTGTATACCCTAAATTCGGTGATCAGTTTTCCTCTTAGTTCTCTACTAAACAAATTACTCTCAAAATTTCTCTCCTTTTTGTAGACCCTAAATTCGGGGATCAGTTTTCCTCTTATATATCTACTAAGCAAATTACTCTCAAAATTGCTCTCCTTTTTGTATACCATAAAGTCGGGGAAGAGTTTTCCTCTTAGGTGTAGAGGCTCATCCCTTGTTCCCTGTTTAGGATGTGGTTTCCGGCTTTCTCTTTTCCAATCTTTTCACTTTTCTTTTTCTTTTTTTTTTTTTTACAATTGGAATAGATAGACTAAACTATCGCCCGGTTCACACTCCACCCACCTCTATTGAACAGGTGAAGAGGCTCATCCCTTGTTCTCTGTTTAGGATGTGGTTTCTGGCTTTATCTTTTCCAAATCTTTTCACTCTGACGTAGCCCCCTGCACATCAGTGGCGTTACCGCCTTGCTCGGGGTGATATGATTAAAAAAAAAATTACTCTCAATATTGCACTCCTTTTTGTATGCCATAAAGACGAGGATCAGTTATCCTAGTATTTCGCTACTAAACAAATTTCTCTCAAAATTGCTCCCTTTTTTGTATGCCATAAAGACGGGGATCAGTTTTCCTCTTATTTCTCTACTAAACAAATTACTCTCAAAATTGCTCCCTTTTTTGTATGCCATAAAGACGTGGATCAGTTTTCCTCTTATTTCTCAACTAAACAAATTACTCTCAAAATTGCTCTCCTTTTTGTATGTCATAAAGACGGGGATCAGTTTTTATCTTATCGGTCCTCCTATGTGAAAGTTGCGCAATTCCCCCACAGATAAAGAAGAGAATTGACAGAAATTTTGTTCTGCTGAAGGGTGATGAGAATGCCATAGACCGTATATGTGAGCAACATGGCAGTTTAAAGGAAAGTAGAAACAAAAAGAATGCTTATACTTAGAATCAGAAATACAGTTTAAATTGATACTTACAAGATATATTGAAGGGAAGATGGGCAGTGGAAAGCAGCGGGTAATCTACCCAACGAGCGTATGTGTATGGATGGTAAAACAGATTAGGAGACAGAGCAGAAATACTAAATTTACAAATTGCTCCAAAGAAAAACGAAGTTGGGGAGAACCATGAAGCTTTGCGGGCGCACAGAAGACTGAAAATGTTTCATCTAATACTCCACCCACGTCTATTGAACAGGTGTAGAGGCTCATCCCTTGTTCCCTGTTTAGGATGTGGTTTCCGGTTTTCTCTTTTCCATTCTTTTATTCTTTTTTTTTTTTTCAGTTGGAGTAGATAGACTAAACTATCGCCCGGTTCACACTCCACCCACGTCTATTGAACAGGTGTAGAGGCTCATCCCTTGTTCCCTGTTTAGGATGCGGTTTCCGGTTTTTTCTTTTCCAATCTTTTCCTCTTACGTAGCCCCATGCGCATCAGTGCGCCTTGCTTGGGGTGATATGAATAAAAAAAAGAAATTTCTCTACTAAACAAATTACTCTCAAAATTGCTCCAACTTTTGTATGCCATAAAGACGGGGATCAGTTTTCCTCTTATTACACTACTAAACAAATTTATCTCAAAATTCTTCTACTTTTTGTATGCCATAAAGTCGGGGATCAGTTTTCCTCACATATATCTACTAAACTGATCACTCAAAATTATTCTTTTTGTATGCAGTACTGGCGAAACCCATATTAACAGATAAGGAAAGAATTGACTAGATGATCCGGACTCTTTTTCTTATGCCATAAAGTCGAGGATCAGTTTTCTTTCTAATTCCTTTCTAAACTGTTCAATTGCATTCCTGCTCTCCATTTTGTTAAAAACTCAGAGAACAGTTTTCCTCTTATTTTCTTATAAAACTGGTCAGTCCCATAATTACTCTCCTTTTTGTACGCCATAAAAACGGGGATCAGTTTTCCTTTCATTTCTCTACTAGATTGATCAATTCCCTAATTACTCTCCTTTTTGCATTCTATAAATTTGGGGACCAGTTTCCTTCGCATTTACCAACTAAACTGGTCACCCTTATATAGTAATCCAACCTCGGCAATTCTCTTCACTTAAAAGCGTAACTGATTTGATGAGCCAAGTCAAAGTGGCTGAGTGTGGTAAAATGGAGTTACGGCTCAAGTAAGCAGGGGTATATTTGTTACAGTACCAAATATTACACTCAGATGCATATACGTTAACAGATATGTTATGGTAATACTGAACCGACAACAGTTCACACACACACACACACACACAAACGCACTGACGTATCATTTAAACAGATATATTTACTAAAATTACAAAAAAATATCTTAAAATATTCAATGATGTAGCGCTACCCTGGTTAAGATGATATCTAACAACAGGACTCTGCACCATGTCACACAAGCAGAGGAATTATTAGGTGTGGCGCGATGCTGACAATATAAAAACTCCGTGTACTCCGAATACCATCAAATATGAACTGAAGGCAAGAATTGTGGTATCATTCACCAACTTAAACAAGGAGACCGCCCAGTAGAGATGCAAGAGATTCCGAAGCCGCCTGAAAGGCATGGTTGAAGCCAATGGTAATTTTATTGAATAAATTTACTCTTTCGTTTTTCAAGATATTTTCATGTAATTTTAGTAAATAGATATGTTAAAATGAGATACCAGTGTTATTTCCATTTTTGCCTCGTTTAGATAGACTATTCACCAATTGAAATCGGAGAGCCGAGTTCGAATTCCAGTTAAATTCGTTGCATTCACTTCCGCGCAAATACCCCTGAAGAAAGGGATTAATTCGTCTCTTCCCTCCAGTTATGGGTTAAATAACAGGAAAGATTGGGTTCTATCAGATTGGGTGTATCACGTATGGCACTTAATTGACTGAACTGATTCACTCATTGCACACTGTATAACAGTTAAAATGAGATGTCAGTGTTATTTTCATTTTGACCTCATATAGATGACAATTCATCTATCGCACTCTGTACATAGAATAATAAGTTTAGACATAGACTGGAATATAGATGTTAATTGGTGTAAATAAACTCAATAACAACCAGATTCACACGTCGTAACTGATAAACACGTCATGAACTTCACTTCCCCGTGAATTGTAACAAGGCATTTAATGCACACAGTCAGTCAGTCAGTCAGTCAGTCATGATAACGCTTGGGTGATCATGTCTCGAAAGAGACATAACTGACTGATTATTCCACAGTAGCTTGCCATTGCTTTCTGCGGTAGACTGGTTGCCAGCCAAGTCTATAGAACCTAATCTGTCCTGCCATTTAACTCATAGGTAGAAGGAAGAAGAGATAGATTATATTACAATATTATATTAAGTAAAATTACTGGGGGATCAGTTTATTACTTCATAACAATAGAAAACCGCCCCCCACTTTATGCCCAGTATAAGTTTTAATTATATTTCCAAGTACCATACGTGATACACTCTTTGGGCGATCATGTCTCGAAAAAGACATGACAGACTGGACAGAAGATTATCCCACAGTAGGTTGCCATTACTTTCCGCGGTATACTGTTTGCCAGCCAAGTCTATAAAACCCAATCTCTTCTGTTATTTAACCCATAACTGGAGGGAAGAGACGGATTAATACCTTTCCTAAGGGTATTTGCGCGTTAATGAATGAAATGAATTCAACTGAAATTCGTACACAGCGCAAGCAAAGTGCTCGACTGACATTCTTAACTTCTTCTATGTGCCGTGTCCCTTCAGAACGTGGGTGATCCTGGCCTTACGCAACCCTTTTACTTTTATTAATTCTCTCTCTTTCTCTCTCTCTCTGTCTCCCTCTCTCTCTCTGTCTCTGTCTCTCTCTCTCTCTCTCTCTCTCTCTCTCTCTCTATGTATGTATATATATGTCTATATATAATTTGTTGGTTTGAATACTCAAAATTTGAGTAGTTTGTTTTTTTTATAATTAAATAGTAATCAAGTGGATGTCTGTCTACGGCTATATCGTGATGAATACACCGATTCTCGTCCGATCACCGAAGTTAAGCAAAATTGAGCCTGGTCAGTACTTAGATGGATGACCGTTTAGGAATACCAGCTGCTAAAAACGTAAGGACCAAGAATGGTCCACCGGTCCCCCAGGTTTGGGGGTTGGGCACAGGGCTAACAACCCTGCCCTATAAAAAACAGTTTGTTACGGAAACAGTAACAAAAAGTTACTGTCCTACACACCATTAGGTGTAACGGGTGAGATGAGATGAAGTGGATGTCTAGCAACACTGACGAGAGAAACAGGCTTGTATGTGGGTGACAAATACACACACCCACACCCACACACACACATATATATATTGTCATCCGCAGACAGATATGTTTCGCTGTATCACAGCTCATCAGTACGGTTAGACTCCGATTGCTTTTTAACCCAGGATTGAAACCCGGCCAAATTGGCGTCAGTCGGCGATTCTACCTCTCGGTTATGGGCGTTCGGTGGAAGAAGGCAGACTTTTTAGCGCGTATATTATCATTATACGCGCCCAATAGCCAGAGTGCTCTAATTCATTTTACTGAATGAGTGATGCGTACATGCCAGATTTGCTACTGTTTTTCAAAGTCTACCATTCTTCCAGAGTGCTCAATCAGGGTGTGAGAGCGTAAACTATATATATATATATATATATATATATATATAGTTCATTTAATCAGCACTATATCTTTTATGTAAATTTAATTAAAATGACAAAGTGTTTTTAAGTTAGAGCTAAAATAAAATGTATTCTTGATAACGGCTGAAAATATAGCCGAAAGCGCTTGGGTAATTAAAACATTTGGAAAATATTTATATAATTTGTGTTCAGAAAAGAAAAAATTATAATATCACATGAAAAGTTCCATAAGATAATTAACCATAGCACTTTGTCTGTCAGTTTCAACAGAACTTGCACACGCAAAACACACGCGCGCGCACGCGCGTGCACTATATAAAAAAATTGACCATACCACCTTGTCTGTTTTTAACAAAACTTGCATATATATATATATAATTAAAAACATGTAAAATATTATGCCTATGTTACGATTGAGCTCTCTGGAGAGGAAAATTAAAAAAAGAAAACCAGTTATCACTTCCGCAATTGATGCATTACTCTTCAGCAATGAATTGTGTTCTTTCGGTGACTGGCGTGTGTATAACCCGCTTATATACAACACGCTAAAATTTACCTTCTCTGATGCCATACGCTTATAGTTTAGGGGTTAGAGAATCCGACTGACACTGAATCGGTCGAGTTTCGACCCTGGCCAGAAGCAAGTAGATGTCTAGTCACACTGATGAGCTGTGATACAGCGAAACAGGCTTATATATATATATATATATATATTACGAAGATTAACGAAACTGGTTATGAACAACTGACAGTTTGAAATGATTTGTTTGAACATTATTTTTGATCGATACTCGTATTTAAGTAGATATTCTGTTCATAATCAAACATTCGTGGTCGAGAGATCTAAGACGGAGCGGATCACATGGTGGCTTCCCCTTTGTGGATAGGGGTCACAGGTTCGAATCCTGCCGAATGACATGCATTTTTGTAACAAAAATATATTGTAAAAAATCAGGCCAGTAGAAATAAATATATAATACTGTTTGATTATAAACAGAATATCTATTTAAATACGAGTATCGATCCAAAATAATGTTAAAACTATTCATTTCATATATATATCCCGGCATGATGCTCCCTCTGGCAGGATTCGAACCTGCGTCCCCTAAGCAAAACAGTCAATTGATCTGACATGCCTTAGACCGCTCGACCACAAAAATTTGTAGTTAGAAGCAACTTGAATCAAGCCTTATAAACACATAATTCCTGAGTTTTCGTAATATTCATATCTACTCTGTTTTCGTATTCTAACGTAAACAAATAGAAACAAAAACGAAATATTAGGAAATTGATTAATTCCGATATGTTTATACTTTATATGTTTGAACATTGACTTTATTGGATATTTTAAACAAATACATTAAAAATATGCCGGGGTTAAGCCATTTCGTAAAATAATTTGATATATATATAACGGAAATCAACGAATTTTAACGAGACTTGGTTATAAGCAACCGACAATTTGAAAGGAATTGTTTGAACATTATTTTTTATCGATACTCGTATTTAAGTAGATATTCTGCTTTTAATGAAACAGTATTATATATTTATATCTACCGGCCTGATTATTTACCATAAATTTTTATTACGAAAATGTGTGCCATATATAGATAGGGGTCGCAGGTTCGAATCCTGCCGAATGGCACACATTTTCGTAATAAAAAAACAGGATATCTGCTTAAATACGAGTATCGATAAAAAATAATGTTCAAGCAATTCATTTCATATATGTGTGTGTGTGTGTGTATGTGTGTGTGTGTATGTGTGTGTGTGTGTGTGTGTGCGTGTGTGTGTGTGTATGTGTGTGTGTGTATGTGTGTATGTGTGTGTGTGTGTGTATGTGTATGTGTGTGTATGTGTGTGCGTGTGTGTGTGTGTGTGTGTGTCTTTTTGCTATAAACATTATTATTTAGTGGGTTCACGTATTGGAATTGCTAACCTTGTTTTTTTTTTATTATTATTATTTCCTTGTGAAAATGGCAAACTTAGAAAAGTCCAGTTTAAGAAATATTGTACGTCCGACTGGAATCGAAACCCTAGCGCCAAAGGAACCGTTATATTTCAGGGGATACCATTTCTAATATCCCAGTCAGTTCGTCTTAATATCCAATCTGAGAACTTCAACATGGTATAATGGTTAACAATCGCTAGATCAGTTACCAAGGAATAGTGAGTTCGATCCTCACTGGGTGCCCTTATACTTTCGGATATAAGCCACATCTAAATTATGCTAATCTCTATTCATTCGCTTTATTGGCGCCCAGTTAGCTCAAGGCGGACGCCCACAAACTAATTTCGTGTCGACATTTATCAGTTAATGTACCCCTTGACCTTACTACCCGCTTGCTACCCTGTTTCACCAGCTCAGTTCCTCGACTGAAAGGCCAGGTATTCACGCGACTTTCCTTTATATGGGAAACGATCAAGACGACGCCTCGAGATTCCGAGAGACGGGGGTGTTGGATTCGAGGAGAGAGTAAACAGAATTCCGAAATACGGGTGTCGGGACCGGGGGTGGAAGTACACAGAATTCCGAGATACGGGTGTCGGGTATGCGGCGAAAATAACAGATTACCTACAAAACGCAGGAAATAACAGGTTTTTTTCTACTTTGCTGAAAGAAAATATTTACAAGGAAAAAATATATTTCAAAAAAGCTTAAAAACAAAAATTTACACTTATATATATATATATATATATATAAAGAAAATATATATATATATATATATATATAACGAGTTTGTATTAATGTGCAAATTTATTAATAGAAATAACTTACCTGTGATGTTTCAGAGGTAAGTCAGAACGCTACAGAAAAAAAAAATAAATTCTTTATATATATATATATATATATATACATACTTTATATATAACATAGTGATGATCCACGTATGCTGTCTTAATATGTATAGGAGAAACTACTAAAAAGTTGTAAGTTTAAAAATGTATTTTTTGACAGTATTTGTTTATTTCTATTATTATATTTTATATTTCAGACCGTCCTTGGTCCTTCATCAGAACCAAATGATTTTAAAATTTAAATTAGAAATTAGTTTTTAATTTCAATTTTAAAATCATTTTATACTTTATATATATATATATATATATATATATATATATATATATATATATATAAAGAACATATATATATAAATATATATATTTTTTTTTTAATCATATCACCCCGAGCAAGGCGGTAACGCCACTGATGTGCAGGGGGCTACGTAAGAGTGACAAGATTGAAGAAGAGAAAACCGGAAACCACATCCTAAACAGGGAACAAGGGATGAGCCTCTTGACCTGTTCAATAGACATGGGTGGAGTGTGAACCGGGCGATAGTTTTGTCTATCTACTCCAATTATAAATAATATATAGATATAGATATATAAAGAATATATATATATATATATATATATATATATATATATAGGCAACAGCCTTTCTTTTAAGCAAGTTTTGTTGAACACGGCAGTCAAGGAAGATTTTAGTAGTTTAAAAAACTTATCTAGTATTCTGACATGTTTCTCTTTTGCTGGAAATAAGGAATGTAAAAATGTTCCGTAATTACTTTTCTAAGCGCTTTCAGCCACTTTATTGGCCAGTTTCAAGGGTGTAATTTTTCCGATGTTGTTATTTTATTAGCATGATTTGATTGTAATGTAATTTATTCTATGTTGTTTTTGAAAAATGAAACGTTCTATGAAAGCTCTCTGGAAATCGTGTGAGCATCATTCTATTTGAAAATACTTTCAACATTTCATTTTCGCTATTACATAATGTTAGGTTGATGGTAGGAAAGAATTACTAGATATATATAGATATATATAGATATATATAGTGCCTCTGTAATAGCGAGACGCTTTTGATGTTGTGATTGAAATAGCATTATTGAATTTTCAACCAAAATTGTTCTGAATGGTTCTTGTTAGTTTTATGGGTAAATAATTGTTTTTGGCACTTTAGTTTGTTAAGTGACACGAAAGGCATCTCCTCAAAGAGCTCGTAGTGTTCCCAATATAGGTAATTAA
>JBBBDQ010002203.1:940000-975000 GCA_037127315.1 Ascarosepion bandense
TATGAAAAGACTGGGATAGATGGGATAGATAGATAGATAGATAGATAGATAGATAGATAGATAGATAGATAGATAGATAGATAGATAGATATGACAACGCTGTGATAGATAGATAGATAGATAGATAGATAGATAGATAGATAGATAGATAACAGACCGTCATAAAAACACACCGGATTCGTTTGATGCTATATTTAAAACAAAAATAAGAATGAAACTAAGATATGTATGAAGACAGGTTGATAAATATTCATTTAAGTAAAAAGCGTGAGGCCAAAAATACCTGACCCAGGTGTGAGAACATTCATACCACAAGTGCATTGTATCGCCTATATTTCCGTTTTTTTTTTTGTTTTTTTATCTACCACATAGGTATTTTTATGTCATTCCATTGAGCAATGAACGGCTATGAATGAATCACCCCCGCGGGCTTAAAACTATGTATATCGTCACGGGAGTGGTGGTAGGGTTGAGACTTAATCACGTTCTAGATTTACCAGCTGTGGGTTTATTTTCTTCTCTCGCTGAGTCTGTCTGTCGAAGGTGGGATTGCTAGGTTTAGCTTAAAACTTTTCTCGGTAAACCATAGCAACATATACTTGTTTTGAGTTTACCCAAACCAAACCGCCTTTCTTTCTTTTCTCTAAGTGGCCTGGGCCAATTAAGAGGACGGTGAGCTTGTCTAGCAAGTCACGAAACATTCTTGCTGAAATACTCGGTATAACCTGGATTTATAAATATACAAAATTAACGCAGATACTGCACACACACACACACACACACACACACACACACACACACACACACACACACACACACACACATATATATTCCATTTTTTTTCGATTTTTCAATAAAATTTTAATTAAAAATCGCCTGAAGACATCACTCATGGTAGAAAACAATCTCGCGTAATAACTGGTTTAAAATGGAAAATATTAAAAAGTTCTACAATATAATTGTATTGAACACTTTTTACAAATGTTCACTGGTCTAACGGAAAACGAATGTATTTTATGTTTAATTATGGGCCGTTCTAAACATCGTATTTTGGCCTTAATTTCCGGTGAAAATATAGACAAAAATTTTCCAACATTTGGATATTTCTTTATTATGCTGGTTCTAAGCTTTCGGCTCACATGAGCCATCTTCAGAGAGGATACAGGGACGCTAGCATAAAGACATCCACCATCAAAGATGAGTTTATCTTGTGCTGACAAAACTTTTCTAGGCAACGATAACAGTCACCGAATAGCAGACGCAGTTCGTAAATTTGTAATGCGGTTCTATGATGTCACACCCCGTGAGAGACCGAAATGTTAACAGAGCCATATGTCTAAATGCAATGTAATATGTTCTGACGATATTGAAATGTGATTTTATTAAGTGTAGTTGTTTTGATCTCTAAACTTATTTATAAATGGAACTTTGTGTGTGTGTGTGTGTGTGTGTGTGTGTGTGTGTCCGTTACCTATAGACTCCGAAACGGCTGAACAGATTTTCTTGAAAATTTACACAGTTGTACTATAAGAGCCTGCGGGTGTTCTTAGCTAGGTTTTGTGTTGAGGTACCCCCGATAAATATTGAAAATCGAAAAAAATCGGGTTATAGACGGAGTAGTCCGATTTTAATTAAATTTGATACACTTATAGACAAAGACATAGAAACGATATTCAGAATTTTCAAGGTTGCAGTTCTTACAATAGTGCAGAAAATCGATAATATATATATATATATATAAGGCAAGATGTTTGTGTGGGTGTGTCTGTTTATCTGCCTGTATGTCTGCATTTTTTTCAGCCCTTTTATTTTATTTTTTGCTTCGGGTTTGGCTCTAAGTAGGTATAATTGTAGTTCTTAGTCTCAGCCATGATACCATCTACTCAGAGGACTTATTTAGCCTCCAAAATTCAGTTTACGACGAAAAAAACTTATTTGATATCGATACCAGGAAATCAAAATTTGACTTACATTCATTCATTTTTCTTTCGGTCTACGGTTTCGCTTTGACTGGAAACAACTATTGCTTTTTAGTCTTTCGTGCCAACGTCCAAAAAGTCTGAGCTCCAGGACCATAGATTAGTTTTAAATTTTCATTACACCCGTGCAACCCCGGGCTAGTATATATATATATATATATATATATATATATATATATGTGTGTGTGTGTGTGTGTGTGTGTGTGTGTGTGTGTGTGTGTGTGTGTGTAAATTTAGATCAAATTTAGAGGGGAAATAGCCATTTTCTACATGTCCGTCTAAGACATGCATTGTCAATTCCATTTAAACAAAGAATGAGGAAAATTTCTAATATCGAAGGCTTGGTCTAGTAAAGGAAGAGGTTCTGGAATATTGGCTTTTATAGGGTTAGGCTAGCGGAATCTTAGTAGTAATTTCTTCTATGATAGTGGGAGGTATGTGGCTTGATCATTGGGTTAGTAGAGGTTTTTAGGGGGTTGGAAAGTAACTGCTTGGCCAAATTAAAAAAGCCTTACTAAATGGAAGAAGATAATTATTGCAATTTATATTTATTTCGATGACAACACATACTCATGATCTCTCTACGTTTATTCAGAAATATATTCTAATATTGAAATTTCAAAATTTTAATTTTTCCTGTTAAACATAGATTACATCTGTCTCTTAAGCTATCAGTGGTCCTGGCCTTGCCTATCAGTTTCCACTTTATCTGTGGATTTAGGTTATTTTCTTTTGATTCCCGGTTATTTCAGGAAAGGGCTGTTTCATATATTAAATTAGCGTTATTGAATGACAGACAAGGTATTATCATTATTTTTTTATATAATTTTTCATGTCCCTGTCTGAATGTTCAACTTAGTTTGGATTGTTACTTTCTCTATTTTATAAATCGTTCCTTTCTCATTGGCTAGAAAATAATTCACACAAGATCGCGAAGCTTGGTTTTTTTCTTTCCCTACGGAGCCCAATCTTTTTTCTTTTAGTCAAAATTAGATTTCACACTGGCTTGCAAATTTGCAAACAGTGAAGAAAAGAGAGTTGTTTTTTTTCATTTCGTCTACACCAGAAGTTCACCCGAAGAGTTATCATGAAACTATTTATAGATAGATAGATAGATAGATAGATAGATAGATAGATAGATAGATAGATATGAAAAGACTGAGATAGATAGATAGATAGATAGATAGATAGATAGATAGATAGATAGATATGAACAAAATGAGATAGATAGATAGATAGATAAATAGATAGATAGATATAAACAGACTGAGATAGATAGATAGATAGATAGATAGATAGATAGATAGATAGATAGATATGAACAAAATGAGATAGATAGATAGATAGATAGATAGATAGATAGATAGATATGAACAGACTTCGACAGATAGATAGATAGATAGATAGATAGATAGATAGATAGATAGATAGATATTAACAGACTAAGATAGATAGATAGATAGATAGATAGATAGATAGATAGATAGATAGATAGATAGATATTAACAGACTAGATAGATAGATAGATAGATAGATAGATAGATAGATAGATAGATAGATAGATAGATAGATATTCGGGTGGTCGGAAATCGACGGAAAACGAGATGTCTGATCAGGGTTAATAGTATTACTGATTCTTTTCTTTTTTTATCAAGAAGCTCTAAATATACAATAGAAGCTCTCGCCCGTATTTCGCAGTAATGTTTTTAGTCTGTTTATATTTCATTCTTGTCGTTATTGTTAGGATGCCCTATCTATAAGAATGGACTTTTCCTTCCTCAATAAATAATAACCTGAGTGACTTTCGGGGACGCAGCTGTAGGGCAGTCAGAAGGCAGTCAAGAGACAGTCAAGACGCAGCGTAACTATACCGTTCGAACGTACACTTCTATTTTGTTAACACTTTACTTGTATATATGTTCTGTTGTTCTAATACACTGTTGGAATCTACCTTCTTGTTTTCCGTGTCTTTCTTCCTGGCTCAAACAGGCCACAACAACTTGACAACGAAGATTACACGCTACAACAGTTATCAGAAATAGTTTGTCAAGTTTTTTCTTTCTTGGAATTTTTATTCTTGTGATCTTTCATTTTCTTATATTAATTTGACTTTGTTCTTCATTACTCCTTCCTGTTTTTTGCTGTCTTCTTTAGAGAACCAAGAAAATTATTATAATTTTGTAAATTTTAATTAAAGGAACTCTGGACTATAGAGAGAATAACTAATTCAAATTACTTCGTTAACCAAAGATGGTTGCTCGGAATTTCCAGGTAAAAGTCCCCTTCTCACATAGGAGAGCATACAAGGGAAGCAACTTCTGAAAATAAAGTTCTGGCTTCAACAAAAGAAATCATGGTGTATGGTTAGGTCTTGAAGGCTATCATAATTGTTATGTCGTTAGTAAGAATAAATAACTCAACAACAGGAATAGGTTAATTGTTGTATTCCGTGAAAATAGTATTTACAAAGGTTATTAGTATCCAATACAAGAATAAAGGTTAATCGTCTCAACCGTCGTAAGACGTAGTATGAGCAATGGGTACTTCCGGGTCGCACCGGAAGTCTACCACTGACTTGTCGATCGGCTGCTCGGCACACTCTCCTACGTAGATGCCACCATTACTTTACATAGTAATGGAATAGTCCATCATAGCCGAATAGGCGCGGGCGTCCCAACAATAATGCGTTTAGTAAAATAAAGGGAAGTAAAGAAGTTGTTGGGTATTACCTATTTATTATACATTAATATTTCGAGATCAAAATCTCATCTTCAGAATGGTAGGAAAGCTTCTTTTCACTTTCGTCCGCTCGTGGACCGTGCCTTTCAACGAATGGTCATTCTTCGATGCTACTGCTGTCGCTAATTGTTTTATGCAGGATTTATGTAGGTAGTCCAGCGATTGTTTGTGGCTTGGTAATTTGAGACATGCCGGAAAGTGGATGTTCCTGATGGTGTTGCGTATTGAGTTGCTTTTAAGACATCGTTTTAAGAAGTTGATTTAGCATCCAATCTTTGCACGTTTCTCAGAGAGTTGGAACAGATCCCTAACGGTCGCAAATTTATCCTAGCTCAGTTGTAGGGATAGGAAAGTTTTGTAATTTGCTTGAAGCATTGTGTATATTAGGTGTATGGTTAGGTCTTGAAGGCTATCACAATACGTTTAGTAAAATAAAGGAAGCTAATGAAGTTGTTGGGTATTTAAAGAGAAAAAATGTCTTTAACATCAATACTAACAATTTGCGAGATTTGCTTAAGCAGTAGCGAGCACTTGCCAGCACTTATTGTCATTCATGATACAAGGTAGTTAAACTGATACCTATTGCCTTAATATGGCCAGTAACGTATTTAAAGGTGTCATGATGGCATCACCCCCACAAACGGAATGAACTCTTCCAATCATTACATATACCTCCCCTCACAAGAGGTGAGAGTAGATAGCCAGGTAGATAGCATAGATAACCTGGGGATGTAGCCTGAGAAAGTAGCCCGAGGAGAGCGCCCTGAACATAGCCGAAAGGGTAAATTTTGATTTGTTCCCCGAAGGCCTTTACCCCGTCAAATCTTTCCTAAACTTCCTTATTACGTGCAAATGTGTATGCTGAACTCGAATCAATAATTGTTTATTGAAGAAACCTACCTTTCTTCCTGTTATCGACCAGAAAAAATCGGACTATATCTCACCACTTACCACCGTTCTCATATGTGATTCACCACTGAATGACTTAAGGCGTAGGATACTTATTTCGAACTGTTTACTTCCTTTGAGCAAATACTCTGCGATTTGTTTGGTTTCGAAAATCAATTTCCGCGTAGTAATTGCAAAAAGGAAGTAAATTGGTCGAAAAATCGCCAAACTACGCGTGAAGTTATTCTGCAGTGAATAACATTTTTTGAAGCGTGGTTACGGGGAGATAAACAGCGAAAAGAAGTTCAATATTTTTCTGGTTGTAAACTTGAAAATAGGTAGGTTTCGTCAATAAACAATTATCGATTTGAGTTCAGCATATACATTTGCACGGAAATAGGGATGTTTTGGTAAGATTTGAAGAGAGTAAAGGCCTTCGGGGAACAAAACAAAAATTTACCGCCGAGAGTCATCTACAAACACTGCTACACTAACGACCAATTACAAGTCCCAGTTCGAGGGTTGAATTATAGTATTACACACTAACCCGTATTATCGTTCTACTAACAATGTCCCAAGTGTTGTATTTTGCCGTGTTTAATACATATTCGTTATTTTCTGTTTTGGTTGTTTTGTATTATTCTTGCTGGACCTTTAACCGGGTCCGCGGCAGAAGTCAACAAATACTTAGCTGACGAAAAGATACAAGATTGTGTATTTTTTTTTTATTTCTGCTTTGAGCGTCTTCATTGCCTTCATTTAATTTTCTCTTTCTCCTTCTATTTTGTATTTTGTCGTTTTTGTTTTAGTCTCTTACACAACAATATCTTTTACTTTTAGCCAATCTTATTTTCAATTTCGCCCTCTAATCTTCCGATTTCTCTATTGACATTTGACCTCTCCAAGAAAAAAAAAACGTTTGTTATTCTTTGTATCTCTCAGTCGATAAGAATGCTAATTCACTAAAAACAAACAAAAATGTTTTTACCCAATGTTTAAAATGACTCATTTAGAAAAATCGCATTTCTTCTTCTTCTTCTTCTTCTTCTGCTGCTGCTGCTGCTTCGTCTCCTCCTACTCCTCCTTCTTCTTTACCTCAGTCTTCTTCTTCTTCTTCTTCTTCTTCTTCTTCTTCTTCTTCTTCTTCACCTCACTCTTTTTCTTTTTCTTCTTCTTCTCCTCCTCCTCATTCCTTCTTTTTTTCTTCTACTTCTTCGTCTTCTTCTTCACCTCAGTTTTCTTCTTCTTCGTCTTCTTCTTCTTCTGCTGCTGCTGCTGCTGCTCCTTCGCCTCCTCCTTCTTCTTCTTCACCTCAGTCTTCTTCTTCTTCTTTTTTTCTTCCTCTTCTTCTTTTTCTTCTTCTTCTTTTTCTTCTTCTTCTTCTTCTTCTCTTTTTTCATCTTCAACATCACCTCCTCAACTTTTTTCTTCTTTATCTTCATCTCCCACTCCTCCTCTTCAGCGTTCTTCTTCTTTATGTTGTCTTCTTTTTGTTTACCTTCTTCTTCTTCTTTTTCTTTTTCTCTTCTTCTTCTTCTTCTTCTTCTTCTTCTTCTTTCTTTTCTTCTTTTTCTTCTTCTTCTCTTCCACTTACTTCTGAAGCTCGTTTTCTTTTTCACCTCCCACTCCTGAATTTTCTCATTTTTCTTCATCCTCCACTACTCCAATTTATCTTTCTTCTTTTTGTCTTCGTCTTTTTCTCCATCTCCTCCTCCTCCTCCTTCTTCTTCTTCTTCTTCTTCTTCTTCTTCTTCTTCTCTTCAGCCTCCTCCTCCTTCTTCTTTAATGGCAATTGCATTTTCTTCACTACTTTTCTTTTCTTAATTATTCTACTGAGTGTCTTTCTTCTTTTATTTCCCTTATCTTCCTCCTCCTCCTCCTCCCTAAAATTTCTTCCCGCCCCACCCTGATCTCCTCCTTCACTTTCGTATCCTCATCTTTCAACTCCTTTCGTCTTTGCTCCGATGATGAATTTATCTTTTTTACTCTTTTTCCTTGATAAAGTCAAGAGATTATCATAAAGGCATGCTTATCCTCTTACGGGGGTCTTGTTTAAAATAAAGTCTCAAATTACAATTCAAAAACGGATTTTCTCTCACACAAGATTTACTTGTCGTTCTAAAATTGTAAAATATTTACCTCCACGAACGCATTCCCCCACGTTACACCTATAACACTAAAAGGGTAAATTCGTGGCTATTCCCTGATGTCTGTAGCATACAAAAAAAAAAGCAAGCTCAATAGAATGAGATAAATGTTGTTTCACAATATGTGTGGTCAGAGGTGCTTAAAATCAAATTTAACCTTTCTTGTCTGAATTTCTCAGATGAGGAGGTATTTAATATTTATTACTCTCTAACTAATATCTTCATTTTTGTTGTTATTATCACATGTTCACCTTCTATTTGATTTTCTGAAATGAGGAGTTATCATTATTTATACTCAGACTATTATCCTCATCTTTGTTGTTATTATCATCTTCTGTCTTATTTTCTGGGATAAGGGAGTTATCATTATTTATATTCGAGTTATTATCCTCATCTTTTTGTTGTTATCATCCGATCACCTGTCTAATTTTATGGGATGTGGGAGTTATCATTATTTATATTCAAGTTATTATCCTCATCTTTTCGTTGTTATCATCCGATCACCTGTCTAATTTTCTGGGATAAGGGAGTTATCATTATTTACATTGCTCACATTTAGACAATTGATTTCATCTTTGTTGCTGCTGCTATCAATATTTTTTGGTCGTTATCATAATGTTCATTGCATTCGCTTACGCGCAAATACCCTTGGGAAAGGTATTAATCCGTCTCTTCCTTTCAGGTATGGGTTAAATAACAGGACAGATTGGGTTCTATAGTCTTGGCTGGCAACCAGTCTACCGCAGAAAACAATGGCAACCTACTGCGGAATAATCCTCTGCCCAGTTAGTCATGTCTCTTTCGAGACATGATCGCCCGAGCGTGTTTCAATGACTGACATCATAATATGCTGGTCAATCTTAGTACCTTTCAAGGAATTTTGAAGTAAAACTTCTATTTAATCCATAAGGAGGTGTAATTCTCGTTCCACTGACATTCTCTTCTTGTCTACACGTCATTTTGTTGTAAATTCCCCCCAAAATTATGTAAATTCAATTTCGTATGTTTGGGTTTCATTAAAATTATAATCAACGCTTTTTTGCGAGTAGTGAGAGAAAAGACTGGGTACAGCTTGTATTGAAAAAGGGTAAAAGATAAACACAAAGATGGCCATTGACACTGGATTTAATTTTTTGAAAATTGTAGCTATCTGGGAAGCAAGTAAACGGAAGAGAGTTTTACATGTGGGAAGTGCGAGAAAAAAAACTATTGGAGTAGAAGTAGTGGTTACATTTAACTATTTCAACAGTAAAAGAGTGGGACCTATATGCCAATCTAGTAGCACCCTTAAGCTTATACTGTCGGGCACCAGGGAAAAAAAGCCCGTCAGAGCAGTTGCCATGAAAACTTTTGTAGAAAAGACAGAGAGAAGCCACGTTACGTCGGTGAGAAAGTGAGTGAAGTCGAGGGGAAAGTCGGGATCGATTATATTACAAACCCTTCTTTGTTTTTGTTTTAAGAACCCCAAGATAAATAGCACGCGCACCCTACCAGATATGGCAACAGTATTCAATGCACGGACGAATGGTAGATTTTAAAATGGACAAGATGGATTCTGACGAGAACATCGTGATGAAAAGCAGGAGCACTCGACCAGATATGGCAACAGTATTCAATGCACGGACGAATGGTAGATTTATAAATGTGCTAGATGGATTCTGGCGAGTAAAGTTTTCTGACCCGACACAGAAAACAATCTTTCCTAGCTGTATTTTGATAATTTTGTTCTTGCTTTAAAATTTTTGGAATAAAAAGATTTCTTTTCACATTTCTTTCTTCAAAAAATGGTGAATAGCAAATAATCATAAAAGCTAAATACTTATTTTGCAATTTTGCAAATAAACATTCCTGGACTTAGTTAAAATGGTGTCAGGGATCGAAAATACATCCTTTTGAAACATCGTTTTTGTTATGTCGTGAGTAAGAATAAATAACTCAACAACAGGAATAGGTTAATTGCTGTATTCCGTGAAAATAGTATTTACAAAGTTTATTAGTATCCAATACAAGAATAAGGGTTAATCGTCTCAACCGTCGTAAGACGTAGTATGAGCAATGGGTACTTCCGGGTCGTCACCGGAAGTCTACGACTGACTTGTCGATCGGCTGCTCAGAACACTCTCCTCGTAGATGCCACCATTTCTTTACATAGTCCATTATAGCCGAATAGGCGCGGGCGTCCCAACAGTTTTTTAGAAGGACAAACAATTGAAAGTTTTCAGACTAAATCAATATTAACAAAATTAAAGATGGTGGATATGTTTTTGGTGAATAAAATTTCGTGGTGTGAATTTGTTTTTAGCAGTCGACTCCGAAATATGTGGTCATATAGAAGCCACTTACCGCGGGGGGTACTAGTAAATTAAGTGGGGGTACAGTTTCGATAACCTGTGCCAAAATTACATAAAATCAACCCACTTACGTATAAGTCAGTCAGTTAGGTGCAATACGTGATACACGCTTGGGCAATCATGTCTTCTAATAATCACACAATAATAAGAAAGAAAGGAGAGTTGGAGTCATGCTTTTCCCAAGGTTATGAGCACGTAAGTGAATGTAATGAACCCGACTGGAATTCGAACTCGGCTCTCCGATTCCTTAGTCTATGCTGCAATCCATTACTTGCCCATGGCTACTTTGTTGTGTTTACTTATGAAGCCATTAAAGGTTGAGCTCATATAAAATATTAACAGTATTGTGTATTGTGTATTGTGTTTACTTATGAAGCCATTAAATGTTGAGCTCATATAAAATATTAACAGTATTGTGTATTGTGTTTACTTATGAAGCCATTAAAGGTTGAGCTCATATAAAATATTAACAGTATTGTGTATTGTGTTTACTTATGAAGCCATTAAATGTTGAGCTCATATAAAATATTAACAGTATTGTGTATTGTGTTTACTTATGAAGCCATTAAAGGTTGAGCTCATATAAAATATTAACAGTATTGTGTATTGTGTTTACTTATGAAGCCATTAAATGTTGAGCTCATATAAAATATTAACAGTATTGTGTATTGTGTTTACTTATGAAGCCATTAAATGTTGAGCTCATATAAAATATTAACAGTATTGTGTATTGTGTTTACTTATGAAGCCATTAAAGGTTGAGCTCATATAAAATATTAACAGTATTGTGTATTGTGTTTACTTATGAAGCCATTAAAGGTTGAGCTCATATAAAATATTAACAGTATTGTGTATTGTGTTTACTTATGAAGCCATTAAATGTTGAGCTCATATAAAATATTAACAGTATTGTGTATTGTGTTTACTTATGAAGCCATTAAATGTTGAGCTCATATAAAATATTAACAGTATTGTGTATTGTGTTTACTTATGAAGCCATGAAATGTTGAGCTCATATAAAATATTAACAGTATTGTGTATTGTGTTTACTTATGAAGCCATTAAATGTTGAGCTCATATAAAATATTAACAGTATTGTGTATTGTGTTTACTTATGAAGCCATTAAAGGTTGAGCTCATATAAAATATTAACAGTATTGTGTATTGTGTTTACTTATGAAGCCATTAAAGGTTGAGCTCATATAAAATATTAACAGTATTGTGTATTGTGTTTACTTATGAAGCCATTAAATGTTGAGCTCATATAAAATATTAACAGTATTGTGTATTGTGTTTACTTATGAAGCCATTAAAGGTTGAGCTCATATAAAATATTAACAGTATTGTGTATTGTGTTTACTTATGAAGCCATTAAAGGTTGAGCTCATATAAAATATTAACAGTATTGTGTATTGTGTTTACTTATGAAGCCATTAAATGTTGAGCTCATATAAAATATTAACAGTATTGTGTATTGTGTTTACTTATGAAGCCATTAAAGGTTGAGCTCATATAAAATATTAACAGTATTGTGTATCGTGTTTACTTATGAAGCCATTAAAGGTTGAGCTCATATAAAATATTAACAGTATTTCTGTTAACATTTCTAGGAATCACATGTTATTGTAAAATAGTATCACTCATCACCGATTTGAATCAGTCATTTAAACAAAGACCACACCAACCTCATGTGGCGAACTGCAAAACTGCGGGTCTGTTGCACTATCGACACCCATGCCTTGATCTGAATAGTCGCCTGAGTTGAACGGTGCTTCGGTCAGTGTCTACACTTAGTATAGCAGCGGTTGGACGCGATGAGTGATGTAGCATTAATAGAATACGGAATTTGCGTTACCATTTTATTATTTTATATTAATTCTTGTGTTAATCTCCCGCATATGTTCCCCAAACACAAGTTTCTGTGATATATTTGAGCAAGCTTGCTCAAATATATCACAGAAATAATATCAAATAAGTCAGTTAAGATACACGCTTTGGGCGACCATGTCTCGAAAGAGACATGACTGACTGGGTAGAAGATTATCCTACAGTAGGTTGGCATTGTTTTTTGCGGTAGACTGGTTGCCAGCCAAGACTATAGAACCCAATCCATTATTTGACTCATTGCTAGAGGAGGAAGAGATGTATTATATTATTAAGTTTGAATTAGCGGGGGATCAGTTTATCACTTCATAACAACAGAAAACCGTTCCCCTACTTTATGCCCAGTTTTAATTATGTTTCCAACTATTATATTCAGTCAGTCAGTTAAGTACCATACGTGATACACGCCTTGGGCGATCATGTCTCGAAAGAAATACATGACTGGACAAAATATTATCCCGCAGTAGGTTGACCTTACTTTCTGCGGTAGACTGGTTGCCAACCAAGGCTATAGAACCCAATCTGTCCTATTATTTAACCCATAACTGGAAGGAAGAAACGGATTAATACCTTTCCCAAGGGTATTTGTGCGTAAGTGAATGCAATGAAATCAACTGGAATTCGAACTCGGAACCCCGATTTGTCATTCTGAATCGATATCCACTGCACTACAACGCACATCCAAAAAATTACGCTTACAGCAGCTGGTATTCCCAAGTGATCACCCATCTAAGTACTGACCAGGATCGATGTTGCTTAACTTCGGTGATCCCTACTTTCGGAAATATTGTTTTAGGCTTGAAAACTCGATTTGGGCACATAATGAGGAAAGAGTGCTTGGAAAATTTGAAACTCACAAGAAAGTTTGGCAGCAAGACAGACACAAGAAAACATATCATAACATTTTTTGTGACAATAGTCAATAGATGACGGAAGAAAGTTTAGGAGAAATAACAGAAAGACAAAATTTATTAAAAAGTATAACAGAGAGGAAAATGTGGAGAGCCATGATCACCAACGTTCTGAAGGGACACGGCACTTAGAAGTAGAAGAATGAGCTTGAGTAAGTGGTTGACGGAACAAGGTTTAGGAGAGATAATAAAAAAACAAAATTTATTAAGAGCTACAAAAAAAGGAAATTGCGGAGAGCCATGAACGCGAACGTTCTAAAGAAACACAGCACATAGAAGAAGACGAATGAGCTTGAGTGAATGGATGGCGAAACGAGGTTTAGGAGAGATAATAAAAAGACAAAATATATTAAGTGCTACAAAAGGGGAGGAAATGATCGCCAACATAAAGGGACACGGCATAAAGAAAAAGAAGAATCCCGAGGGGACGCAGCAAATAAAATGGATTTGACACGCATGTGGCAAATTTGGTTTCATGCCTTTCGCAAAGGTAATATTGCAAAATGAATGTAGGTGGTTTGAGTCACAACCTGAAAACGTTTTCTGGTTCCATTTTCCATATAATTAACCGTTGCGCCACTTCATATCTCCCGAAAGCTGAAGACCACCTTCCCTGAAAAAAGAAAGATAGAAAGAAAAAATTACTTTCTTTTCAAATTAAGCTTTCAATCTTTTTATATTTCTTGTGTACTCCTTTCCTAATAAAACTCCTCACCCTAACCTCATCCTGAATTTCCAACCATATCGTGTTACGTACATCTGCATTTTTTCTGCTTTAAAAAAGAAAAAAGAAAGGAAGAAAAGAAAAGAAAAAAAAAGAAAATCACAATTCCAAACTACAGATTTTATTTCTAAAACCCCTGGTTAATCCCTGCAACGTACAAGATTCAAGCCATCAAAACCTAAATCCTACTAATCCGACATTACAGTGATATCTGCCATCTTATTTCACTATTTGCTTAAATTTCCTAGAAATCATTTTCAATCGACCGACAACAACCGACTCCTCGCGTTTTCAAAACGAAAAATTTAAAATATGGCGAATTCAGGTTCAAATATAAATACTGATTATTCCTTGTTTTAATTGACCCCTAATTCGTTCCATTGTTATTCCTCGATAAATCAAAGAAGGCGGCGGGAAGCTACACGGATGAGTTCGGGGAAAGATTAAGTTATGCCTGGCAAAACTTTAGATTAAAAAAAGGCTTTCTGATGTGAGTCATCAAGCTATGTTTTTTTTCTTTTTCTTTTTTGTGTCCTTTAACAATAAAAAAATTTGGACTGCTCGATTCGGGACCTAAATTAATGAAAAAAATATTTTTGGCTACAATCATTCTGAAAATATTTCATAGCCGATAGCTTAACTTTTTTTTTCTTAACCTCCGTCTTAAACTTTTAAAATCTGTCATTTTGATTCGATGTTGCAAATTTAGAAAGGCAATTCACACGGATATAGGCAGACCAGCTTCCGTAAAAAGACGATGAATCTAAAACAACGCTGATCGAATAATGAGATCTGTCATCACTATGTGCGCCATTCGTGTGTAAAAGCTTGGATAATGTTAGAGCGGTCAACTTTACGACAAATCAAACTTTCATGGTTTAAGTTTATATATTTATATATATATATATATATGTCATAGTCAACTGCGATGTAATCATAACTCCAGTCTACACTCGAATCAAATGACTAGACATCAGGCCAGAATCCAGTAGGTGTAATCCAATTTACTACATATTCAAAAATGTAGGTATAGGTCTGGTTTACAATAGATTAAAAAAAAAAGGGAATCGCCGGTCCGATTTAAACTAGAATAAAAAAACAATTGATATGGTCCATTTTAAACAGAAAAGACAAAGGTTTCGCTTTCACTTATGTAAAAAAAAAACAAAAAACATCTGTCCGGTCTACACAAGAATAAAAAAAACGTAAGTATGATCAATTTTAATAGAGTCAAAAAAGCCATAGGTCAAGTTTACACTAGAAACAGAAACAAGTGTGTGGTCCATTTTAAAAGAGAAAACAAAAGATAAACGTACGTACAGCTTACACTAGAAACAAATACGTGAGTATGGTCCAGTTTACTAGAGAGTCAAAAACGTAAAAACAGGTCTGGTTTACTCTAGAAACAAATACGTGAGTATGGTCCAGTTTACTAGAGAGTCAAAAATGTAGAAATAGGTCTGGTTTACACTAGAAACAAATTCGTGAGTATGGTCCAGTTTACTAGAGAGTCAAAAACGTAGAAACAGGTCTGGTTTACACTAGAAACAAATACGTTAGTATGGTCCAGTTTACTAGAGAGTCAAAAATGTAGAAATAGGTCTGGTTTACACTAGAAACAAATACGTGAGTGTGGTCCAGTTTACTAGAGAGTCAAAAACGTAGAAACAGGTCTGGTTTACACTAGAAACAAATACTTGAGTGTGGTCCAGTTTACTAGAGAGTCAAAAACGTAGAAACAGGTCTGGTTTACACTAGAAACAAACAATATGGTCCAGTTTACTAGAGAAACAAAAAGGTAGACTAGGTCCGGTTTACACTAGAATTAAACATGTGATTATGGTCCAGTTAACTAGAGAGTCGGAAAGGTTTGCTATCTATCAGCTAGTACGTATCGCGTTATATCAAGTCTTAATTATATATCGACCTCTTGCGTGTCTGAATTAACCTAGCCTGGTGAGAACAGACAATCGTACTTTGGAAAGTCCAATATCAAACAAACATGGTTGATATTCAGGAAGGGTTGGCTCTGACTGACGCCATTTCGGTCGGATTTCAATCCTGGGTAAAAAAGCAATCGGAGTCTAACTGTAGTGATGAGCTGTGATACGGCGAAACAGATCTGTCTGCGGATGACAATATATATATATATATATATATATATATATATATA
This sequence comes from Ascarosepion bandense, assembly GCA_037127315.1. NCBI lineage: Eukaryota > Metazoa > Mollusca > Cephalopoda > Sepiida > Sepiidae > Ascarosepion > Ascarosepion bandense. Next base: position 955,797 of record JBBBDQ010002203.1, read on the forward strand.
TATATATATATATAACACGATCCCCAGGCGTATAAAATTCGTGTAAAATCTTTTGTACAAAAAAGACGGAAGCTGATGATGGTTTGCCTAAAATAGGGCCCCACTTCCGATTTACCATGAAATAACGTGTCTGCCTTAATTTTTCTTATATTTGCTCTATGTGTATTTATATACATATATATTTAGAGCTATCTTAGAGAGTTATCCTACCACTGTATGTATAGGATGCTCCTTTGGATTCACCTATATCTACACCGCATGCATTCGGACTATTTTCGTGAAGCTTGTGTACTGAAACGAGAAGAGTAGTGGGATCAAATTAATATATATATATAAAATGAATTGCTTGAACATAATTTTTTATCGATACTCGTATTTAAGTAGATATTCTGTTTTTTTTTTTAATTAAGCAGTATTATATATTTATATCTACCGGCCTGATAATTTACAAATTTTTTAATTGTTATTACGAAAATGTGTGCCATTCGGTAGGATTCTAACCTGCGACCCCTATTTACATAGAGGAAGCTACCATTTGATCTGGCAACGTCTTAGACCTTTCGACCACGAATAGCCTCCAGTCTAAACGTGGTTTTTATCAGGCCTATATAACACAATTTTCGATTCATCGCAAACTAGAGTCCGAATAGCACACACGAGTATCGATAAAAAATAATGTTCAAACAAGTCATTTCAAATTGTCGGTTGTTTATAACCAAGTTTCGTTAAAATTCGTTAATTTCCGTACATTTCAGAGCAGAAATGGTTGTTTGCGATGAATCGAAAATTGTGTTATATAGGCTTGATAAAAAACACCACCCAACTTAAAACAAACATATTAATAAACTTATTACTGCAAACAATGCTGAAATAGGATCCTATAAACTTCAAAAGATTATAGGTGACTATCAGCCCGGCTACCTTTATGGAAATGTAAAAATCCATAAAAAAGATCATTCCTTCGACCTATCATTTCTCAAGTACCCACACCAATATATAACCTTTCCAAAACACTTAACAAACTAATTACTCCCTATCTTCCTGGTAAATATAGTATTAATTCCACGGGCGAATTTTTACAGGTTCTCCATTCCGTAAAACCTAAGAATCAAATAATTGCATCTTTAATTGTCCAAAACTTATTCACTAATGTTCCCGTTCATGAAACGATTGACATCATTATCCGTGATGTATACAATAATGCTACTCTCCCATCAATCAATATTAAACCCACTATATTAAAAAAACTATTATTAGCATGCACCACACAAGTACCCTTTCACGATCCCTTAGGCAATATTTATACGCAAATAGATGGTATTGCGATGGGATCTCCTTTAGGTCCCCTCTTTTCTAATTATTATATGGCAAATCTAGAAAATAAAATAATTAATGACAACAATAAACCCTCTATATATGTAAGATACATAGATGACATCTATGTTTTAGCTAAGAATATCGATCAAATTACATATCTTAAAAACAAATTTGAAAGTCACTCCGTCCTCAAATTTACATTAGAACTTAATAACAAAATCCCATTCCTTGATGTATTCATTGATTCTAGCACACATAGATTTACTACTTCTCTATATAGGAAACCAACTAGCATAAATTCGTGTCTTCTTAATTATAATAGTGAATGCCCCCAACGATATAAGTAAGCTGTTATAAAAAACTTATTTCAACGCACACAAATGATATCTTCTTCCAAATCTATATTTTATAAAGAATTACACAACATTAAGCAAATACTTGTCAATAATGGATTTCCTAACTCCGTTATTGATCAACAAATTAAAATGTATCTCAACAAAGTGAACAATAGCTCTAACAATATTGATAATATTAATAATGGTTTACATCAAAATAAACATAACACTATTAACTTATACTATTGCAACCAAAAACATAATAATTACAAACAAGATGAACAAACTCTCAAAAACAGAATACGGAGAAATGTTAAACCAGTTGAAAGTAATAATCAAATTAAACTCATTATATATGATAAAAAATTCAAAATAATTGACCTCATAGTCTCTAATAAGCCTACAAGCACTAAACTAAATTCTATACAAAAAACCAATGTAGTGTACCAATTTATATGCCCATTCAGAGATTGCATCTCTGATACTAATAAAAAAACCCAGTACATATATTGGGTTTACTACAACCACGCTCTCCTGGAGACTTACATGTCATCTTTCTGATCAGAGTACAATTAACCAAATTTCGTTGACAAACATAAACATGTAGGTAATATCAGACAGATTTTGGTCAACAATACGGTGATCCTTATTCATACACATAGTAAGAGGAACCTTCAAATATTGGAGGCCATGTACATCAAATCTAAACAACCAACATTTAATAAAATCATCTTTAAATCTGGTCATAACACGTTACATTGCATTTTAATACATGGTTTTGTTGTCATTTCACGCTATCACGCGGTGTGACGTCATAGAACAGCATTGCAAATTTGAGATCTGCGTTTGTTATTTTTGGTAACTATTGCCGTTGCCAAGCGGAGTTTTATGTCAACACAAAATAAAATCGTCGGTGATAGTGGATGTTATTGTATTACCGTCTAAATAACCTCTCGGAAGATGGCTCATGTGAGCCGAAAGCTTAGAAGCAAATTAATAGAAAATTATCCAAATGTTGGAGAATTTTTGTTTTTTATTTTCAACTGAAATTAAAGCCAAAATACGACGTTTAGAACGGCTCATGATTAAACATAATAGACATTCATTGTCTCTTATATTTAACAGTATATTTCAATATATATATATATATATATATATATATATATATTAATTTGATCCCACTACCCTTCTCGTTTCAGTACACAAGCCACACGAAAAGAGTCTGAATGTTCTACCTATTCAAGCACTCTCGTCCACAACCCCCACAACCACCAAAGATAAATCCTTCTTCGCCTATAACTGAACATACTGCGATCGCTTCCAAACCTCCTCCTCATGCGGATGATGCCACCATATCTGTACAACAGACCAGCATGTTCCGGACAGAAGGAGACGTGAATGAGACCCAGTACAGTCGCGGCCAGACAGACGCAACCTGAGTCTTTCCGCTAAACATGCTGTAACATATCTGACGCAACTCCCCACGAATTTCGATCGATCAGGAATCCAGGCCCCCAAAGGACATGCAAAGCTGTAAAGAACATTCGCTGTCCGTAATCCATACCCCACAAGCAAACTACCACATCTAACAACGAGGCTAGCGGTCCCAAATTTTTAGGAATAGGCAACCAGTTCAATATTACTGCCGCCGTTAACTGATTCTTCCGTTATATTCAAAGTAAAAAGAAAATTTACCGTAATTTTTAGCAACACAGATTTGCGGTTATTTTTTGTTACCATAACACCTGAAGATGATCTCGGAAGGAGATTGAAACTATATATATATATATATATATGTGTGTGTGTGTGTGTGTGTGTGTGTGTGTGTGTGTGTGTGTGTGTGTGTGTAGGGGCTATATAATCATGTCGCCCCAAGCAACGCAATTTACTGCCACTGGTGCACAGGGGGGTTACATAGGAGGAAAGTAATGGAAAAGAGTAACAGGTTATAGGGAGTGTCAGGAAGTGAGTAAGAGAAGCATGAGAATACTGATGAGTGGAATGGACGGAAAAATGAGCATAAGAAAGGGGATGCAGATTAGTAAGATTGGAGATGACTATAGACTTGACATTTCAATTCTTGGATATTATAGCTGTAGGGAAAGCAAGTAAATGGAAAGCAATTCCTGAGGTGGGAAGTGCGAGAAAAGAAGCTGTTGTAGTAGAATTTGCGTTTACATTTTATTGGTTTTACAGTAAAGGGATGGGACCTAATTGCTAACCTTGTGACTCGAGTGAATTCATATAGAGGGGGCACCGGTGAGCTAAGTTCATCGGAGCAAAAACCGTGAAAGTATTTGTAGAAGTGATACAGGGAAGCCACATGAGCCATAGAAAGTTGAATTGTCTTTTCCTGGTGTTAAATATAAGTTTTCTTCTTTTTTTTTTCTTTAAAACTGTTCGGTCTTTGGTATTCTCATCATCCTACTGTAGAAACTGTAGAATTTCTCTTCATTTCTGCGAAACTGTTCAATTTTCATCGCCATTATTTTGGCAGGTATTGTCATCATTTCGTCGCTATTAACCTCAGCTAATGTATCCTACCCTGGGGCATCATTCTACCAAAAAATCCCTGCAAAGTTTGACACTTTCAAACATTCACAGAACTGTGAACATTTTTTTATCTTTTTTTTTTTTTTTTTTTTTTTACTTTTCGTTCCTGTTTCATAGTTCCTCATTTCGTTTTATCACTGATGATAAAATCATAAACAACAAACTGACAACATTTATTTTCAAATGTAGCTAACGTGACAGCCGAAAAACAATTTTTTCATCTTTAATGCAATATGGAGACAGACGATGGCGTATTGGAATGGCTAAGGATGAGTAGAATATTGAGAAACAGGAAGACTTCGTTGGAAACAAAGAAAAAAGTACTGGGCTGTTATCGGTCCTCATTTATGGCAGCGAATGCAGTAAAATCTACTCAAGGATGAAGGAGCGAATCGAAGAAGCAGAAATGTAGTTCTACAGAAGGATGCTGAGGATGCCATAGACCGAACATATAAGCAACAACGAGGTGTTGGACTGGATGCAAACGAAAAGGAAACATTTATTACCATCAGGAAGAGACAGCTTCGGTTTCTGGGACACAGAAGGAGGGCTTAGAGAATTTAATACCCACAGGACGTTATAAAGAGAAAGAGAGACAGAGGAAAGCAGCGCGAGACCTATATGATGGGTTTGAGCAAGTGGATGTTGGAACGTGGATTGGGACAGATATCAAATGGAGAAATGTTAAGAACAATAAGGAAAACGGTTAAGTGGAGATTCATGATCGCTTAAGTCCTGAAAGGACAGGGCACATAAAAAGAAACAATTTGAAATCGGTTTTCATATAAAGTCATGCAGTTATATCGATTGTATTATGACGAATGAACATGTTTTAAATTCAAATTTAAATCCACGCAAAACAGAAGTTTTTTCTCTCAAACCCCCGACATTAAATTACCAGTACCAGACCCCAAAGAAAAAGTATTTCAAAAGGCTTGTATTATCGAAGCCTTTGTGATTGTCTTGTTTATTTAATGCCAAAAGTAAAAAATAGCATATACTTAGCATCAGGAAGACATAGCTTAGGTTTCTTGGGCAAATAATAAGGAAGGAAGGCTTAGAGAATCTAATATTCACAAGACAGATAAAGAGAAAAAAAGGACAGGGGAGACCTACATGATGGATTTGAACAAGTGGATGGTGGAACGTGGTTTGGGAGAGATACCAAGAGAAAAATGTTCAGAGTGACAAGAGATAGGGTCAGGTGGAAATCCATAATCACCTACGTCTTCAAGGGACATGGCACAAGAAGAAGAAATAGAAAAGGAAGAAACACAATAGAATTAATATTTTGGACAAAACTATAAAAATTCGAGGGTCATTCAATAAATAAGGTGAACTTTATGGTATAAAAACTTCTACATTGGTTATTCAATAAATAAGGTGAATTTTTCGGTATAAGGACTTCTACGAGGGTCATTCAATAAATAAGGTGAATTTTTCGGTATAAGGACTTCTACGAGGGTCATTCAATAAATAAGGTGGGTTTTTCGGTATAAGGACTTCTACGAGGGTCATTCAATAAATAAGGTGAATTTTTCGGTATAAGGACTTCTACGAGGGTCATTCAATAAATAAGGTGAATTTTTCGGTAAATAAGGACTTCTACGAGGGTCATTCAATAAATAAGGTGAATTTTTCGGTATAAGGACTTCTGGTATAAATAGAAAGTTACTTTTTTAATTTTTTTCTTTACTTCTTTTTCAAAGGGATTTTATATTTTTTGCAGATTAAAAAAACTTTGAGATGGAGATTTTCTAAGCTTAGCTTAGATGTGGCACAAGGCCGAAGGTGTAGGACACCCAGTGAGGTACAATAGACGTGGGTGGAGTGTGAACCGGGCGATAGTTTAGTCTATCTACTCCAAATGAGAAAAAAAAATGAAGAAAAATAAAAGTGAAAGGACTGGAAAAGAGAAAACCGGAAACCACATCCTGAACAGGGAACAAGGGATGAGCCTCTACACCTGTACAATACACGTGGGTGGAGTGTGAACCGGGCGATAGTTTAATCTATCTACTCCAATTGAAAAAAGAAATAACTAAATAAATAAAAAATAAAAATAAAAATAAAAGTAGGGGCCTTGAGTTAACTAAGTTTCAACTTAGTTAAAGTCCAGTAAAAAAAATTTCTTTGAAAAAAATACAAAAAAACGCACTCGTTCAAATAACTATGAAACTTTTAAAATTAGCCACAACAAAAAATTAAAATCAAATCAAAGCAAAATCATTACTTACTAGTAAAGTTGTTCCCAACCCAAAAAAACACGTGCTCAACAGAAGAATTATTTTATCTTTTTTTTTTAATCCCGCTTTTTTTTAAAACTGCCCCCTGTTCTTTTTTTTTCTTTTGTTTCATTTTAATTCCAATGTAAGAATTTTTTTTTAATCTCCCACTGTTCTTTCTTCATTATTCCTTTTCCTTCTTTTTAAGTGAACTTCCGGTATACGATATTTTAAATTTTCCATAATAAACGGCCGCTGATGAAGCGAGTGTACTTAGCAGAAATGATCATACGACATATGTGATTTTTTAATTTTCATTTGAATTATATATTGTAGCCGTAGGCAGATGGTTATGTTTATTACTTCGGCCTTGTGTTTCGTCTCGTTGCTTCCATCTGACTGACTGGCGTAGATCGAAGTCATTTATAGTCATTATTTTCACACTGGATCGCTAAGTTTTTTTTGGTCTTGCAAATCGCTTCCATTTGTCAGAAAATCAATTTAACATTTACTCGCGAAATCCGGTTTCTACTTTTCCGGTAAGCACGAGATCAATCCTTTTTCTATTCAGCAAAACCAGGATTTCACATGTCATTGTGAATTTTTGTAAAAGTGAAGAAGAAAAGTTATTTTAATTCTTAATTTCCTAATCACTACAATATATATATATATATATATTAATAATAATAATAATAATAAAACCGACTCTGTACGTATTCTAATCTTAAAATGTTACACAAGAAACCTTTAAAGACTATGAATAAACAGCAGAATCTAACTCCGTTACCGTCCTCGGCTATAGAGCTTTGGACAAAGAGGGGAAAAAAAAAAACTGCGTAGGACCGACAATGCATACGGTTCTTCACAGTAAAGAAAAAAACCCTCGAACGGAACGAACCACCAGGAAAGAAAAGTGCTCGATATATATATATATATATATATATATATATATATATATAAAGTGCTCGATATATATATATATATATATATATATATATATATTGATCGTAAATCCGTAAAAACGACTTGGAGTTAAATCCCAAAGAATCCTATTAATATTAAATATTAACACTCTGACCTATTTATTCCTTATTTTTATTTTTATCTGTAATTTATTTTATTGTTTTTTTTTTTTCGTTACCGTCACTCACGTGGCAGATCTTACAGGTTCCATTAGCAACGATCTGTATTTTTTTCTTTTTCCCTCCAAATTGAGTAAATTTAAGACCTAGCTCATTAGCGAGACCAAAACATTATGGAAAAATAAACTTATTTAATTTGTAATTTCTTAAATGTAATATATATATATATGTGTGTGTGTGTGTGTGTGTGTGTGTGTGTGTGGATACAAGAACAATTGCTACATTTGGGGAAGAAATTTCCAATAAGATCAAAGTAGATGACATTTCAGACAATTGCTAGATCAAAAAGCACTTAATTAACGGGGAAGTAATCTGGACTCACATTATGGCGCAAGTAACTTAGGCAACGAAAGACAATCGCGAAAGAATGTACACACACACACACACACACACACACACACACACACACAAATACACACACACAAACCTATGATCTTTAATAAGATTTCTCGAATATTCAGGCAGATAGATGAAAATAAATGTATTATTTAACTAGAAATAGCAATCAAATATCGTAAACTTCAGTCAGTTAAGTGCCGTACGTGAAACACGCTTGGGCGATCATGTCTCTTTCGAGACATGACTGACTAGGCAGAAGATTATCCTGCAGTAGGTTGCCATTGCTTTCTGCGGGAGACTGGTTGCCAACCAAGGCTATAGAACCCAATCTGTCCTGTTATTTAACCAATAACTGGAAGGAAGAAATGGATTAATACCCTTCCCAAGGGTATTTGCTCGTAAGTGAATGCAATGAATTCAACTGGATTTCGAACTCGGCTCCCCGATTTCTCGTTCCGAGCCGATATCCACTGTACCACAACGCACATCCACTGTACGACAACGCACATCGTAAACTTACGCCAACGAAATAACGACATTCTCTCAGCAATTAGCAAGAGATGATTATTAAAATGAGAAAGAATAACTGCAGTGTACTTGACCGCTCTCAAAAGTGAAAATATAAAACTAGAAAGAGCAAAAGCTCTGCCAAGGCAATACCGACATCATCTTGGCGATTAGCAAGAGATGATTATTAAAATGAGAAAGAATAACTGCAATGTACTTGACCGATCTCAAAAGTGAAAATATAAAACTAGAAAGAGCAAACCTCCACCAAGGCAAAAGCGACATCATCTCAGCCATTAGCAAGAGATGATTATTAAAATGAGAAAGAATAACTGTAATGAACTTGATCGTTCTCAAGAGTGAAAACATAAAACTAGAAAGTGCAAACCTCCTCAAAGGCAATACCGACATCATCTCATCCATTAGGAAGAGGTGATTATTAAAATGAGAAAGAATAACTGCAATGAACTTGACAAATCTCAAGAGTGAAAATAGTAAAAAATGTCCTCAACTATTCTCAAACTTCAATGCTCACTGAAAATGAAACATGGGAAATATGAAATATATATAATTATTACTTTAGAACATGTGCAAACTACAAACTACTACAAAATTGTACATTTTATTTCGATATTGAAAGAACGATGTCTCATCAGGTAGTTAATAATGGTGGTAACAAACGTTTTATTTAAAATGAAAGTTTTTTTTTAAATTAAAAAAAAACAAAAACACCACTTCTCTTTATTTTAGAATTTTCTTTTTCGTACGAGGTTAAAACATATTAAAAAACATGGGAAAAAGGGGGAGGCAAGATCAGAAAATAAGATGAGAAATCAAGTAAAGAAAAAAGTGGAAAGAGAAAGATATAGAAGAAAGAGAAAATGAAGAGGAATATAAGTGAGAAAATGCAAAGAGGAAAGAGCCAATGGAAATAGCTAAGAAAGGGAAATTTTCAGGTCTTTGTATTTTACCTTTTACAAATTCCTTGGTTGCTATGTTACAATCCGCTGGACAAGTCATCTCAATTAGTTGGCAAGTTTTTTCTCTTCGGGTTTTGACAATAATGATCGGCCTATTTGCATCATTTTTCCGTCTGATGAAATCCCATAGAATGGTGGCATCTTCTAGTTCTGCAATCATTGATGGGTGTTTGTTCATATTTTTCAAAGTGTTTGCACATTGTTCAGTTTGAATATTGCACCACTCTATCGTGACGATTTTTATATTCATTTGGGGCAACTAGAGAACATCCTAAAATAAGATGGTCTATTGTTTCTTGGCATTTATCACAGAACCTGCATTTTGGATCCACATTATTATGTATAACAATTGCCTGAAAATTCCTAGTGAAAAGAATTTGGTCTTGCGCTGCAAGAATAAAGACTTCAGTTTCAGACTTTAATCCAGATGCACGTAACCATCGATGAGTATTAACTTTATCAACATTGGATTTATTAGCACGTTCTAGATATTGGCCATGCAGAGGTTTGTCTTGCCTGCGTTATTTCATCTGTTCAAGAGCTTTATCCTTGGCTTTCTTTTTCATATTTTTTACCGCAATAGTTGGTTCTTGGCTTCTGATTTGCTTTTCTACAGAATCTACTAAATGTAAATCTTATTTGTATTCACTGCCTTCTTTTATTATTGAATATTTTTTCTTTCTGTTTTCATGTCTAATTGTATCATCCAGTTCTTTGTTGTTTCTATATATGTTAGTAAGCCAATAGTTGTTGTCTTGTATGACAATTCTAAGTGAATAAGACTACCTCCCCCTTCTTTACGAGGTATGTGTTGACGGTCTGGATGATGCATCTTCCGCTTAAAAAGGAACTTTCATGTCTTCGAATCTATTCGTATGATGTCATTTAGAGTCCAGTTTAAGATGTTGAAAATGTATTGAACCACTGGGATGGCAAGGTTATTATTGGCCATAATTCTGTTCTGAGAATTCAATTCAGTTCTTGATATCAGTCGTAGCCTTCTATAGTACTCATTTCGCAATATTTCTTTCATTTTCTTATGGTGAATTCTATCACCCTCATTTACACCTAGGTATTTATAAGCTTCTTCTGGCTCTAAATCTTTTATTGTTACAGCAGGGTCTAAACTAATTGTGGATGTTTATTGTAGTGATTCTCGTAAATATTGCCAGCGTTGTTTCATCTGTTAAATTTATTATTATGACATTTTCATCATATCTCGATTTCTGCTATAGTCGCACTTCCAACCAAGTCTGCGGGAAGACCTTAGGCAGGTCGTGGCGTGTTGTTATGGTTCCATTTCATGTTTTTTCTATCTTCCCCATAATCCCTAGCCTTACATAGACAAAGTTTTCCTTAGTGTGTGGGCTGTACTAAATAAGACAATTTTTTGTATATCTCTTAAGCTGGGGTTTCCAGGGATTCTTTCACTGTGTTGTTTTGTTCCATTTTTTATCATTCCAAGTGCACATACTATTACTGGCACAACTCTTGTTTTCAATTTCCACATTTTTTCGATTTCATTTTCCAGGTCTTTAGAGTTTGACAGTTTTTCGAATTCCTTGGTTGCTATGTTACAATCCGCTGGACAAGCCATATCAATTAATAGACATTTTTTCTTTCTGGTTTTTAACAATAATGTCCGGCCTATTTGCTTCAATTTTTCTGTCTCTGTAGATGGCGTAATCCCGTAGAATATTATTATTATTATGTCATTTTTCATCATATTTCGATTTCTGCTTTGGTCTCACTACCAACCAAGTCTGCTGGGAGACCTAAGGCAGGTAGTGGCGTGTTGTTATGACTCCATTTCATGTTTTTCTATCTTCCCTATCATCCCCAGCATTACATAGATAACGTTTTCCTTAGTGTGTGGGCTGTACTTAATAAGACAATTTTTTGTATATCTCTTAAGCTGGGGTTTCCAGGGATTCTTTCAATGTGTTGTTTTGTTCCATTTTTTATCATTCCAAGTGCACCTACTATCACTGGTACAACTCTTGTTTTCAATTTCCACATTTTTTCTATTTCAATTTCCAGGTCTTTATATTTTGACAGTTTTTCAAATTCCTTGGTTGCTATGTTACAATCCGCTGGACAAGCCATATCAATTAATAGACAAGTTTTCTCCTTCTGGTTTTTAACAATAATGTCTGGCCTGTTTGCTTCAATTTTTATGTCTGTGTAGATGGTGTAATCCCATAGAATGGTTACATCTTCTATTTCTGTAACCGGTGCTGGATGATGTTCATACCAGTGTTTGTTTACAGCTTTTCCATAATGTTTGCACATTGCCCAATGTAAATATTGCCCAACTCTATCGTGGCGATTTTTATATTCGTTTGGGGCAAGCACAGAACAGCCTGAGATTAGGTGGTCTATTGTTTCTTGGTGTATATCACAAAACCTGCATTTTGGATTCATATTATTATGCATAATATTTGCCTGAAAGTTTCTCGTAAAAAGACTTTGGTCTTGTGCTGCAAGTATAAATCCTTCAGTTTCAGACTTTAATCCAGATGCACGTAACCATCGATGAGTATTAACTTTGTCAACATTGGATTTATTGGCACGTACTGGATATTGGCCATGCAGAAGTTTGTCTTGCCAGCGCTGTTTCATCTTTTCAAGAGCTTCATCTTTGGCTTTCATTTTCATATTTTTTGCTGCAATAGTTGGTTCTTGGCTACTGTTTTGCTTTTCTACAGAATCTACTAACTGTAATTCTTGTTTGTATTTATTTTGCTTTTCTACAGAATCTACTAACTGTAATTCTTGTTTGTATTTATTTTGCTTTTCTACAGAATCTACTAACTGTAATTCTTGTTTGTATTTATTATTATTATTATCATTATTATTATTATTATTATTATTATTATTTCTGATGCTGCTGTTGTCATTATTATTATTATTAACAGTATTTACATTATTCAGACTTTTGTCCTCGTCTTTGTTGCCATTTGTACGACGTTTCAGTCGTTGTACGCTCCAGCCTTCTTCAGGTGGTAGGAATTTCGAACCAAACCCTTTATTACAATCACTGGGATAAATCATCCTCATTCCTTGCTTAGTAATGCCCCGAAGTAATTGGAAGTAATGAGCTATTTAACCCTGAAAGTTACTTGTTCACCACTGCTGTTACCTGGTATTGAACTCACAAATCTTTGCGTCAAGTCACAGAAACTCACTAACGTCTATATTCACTGCGCGCTGTGTCTTTTATGAAGAACAACTAAATATTTGGGACTTAGAAACCTAATATCCAGTAACCTTTTTTAACCAGAGTTCATATTACAAATGTTTGGTGTCAATAGGTTTCTCTAGTATTTTTTACCAGAGCTCATATTGCAATTTTTGGCACTAATGATTTTCTCTGGCACTCAGTATTACTGGTTTCCATATTGAGTTCATCTCTATGCTTGGTCGGCTTAGAATATTTTTGAAGCCTTTCATGCTGGTTCCTTACTATTTCGTGGTTTTCAGTCGCTTTCTATATTTGTTATTTCAACTTCATCCAATAGGTGGCGGTGATTCCATTTCTCCCTCCATATGTGGTCAGCTACGCCTGATTTTTATATCTCCCCTCGTGTTACTGCCTTGCGATGTTCTTGTAGTCTTACCTTAAGGGGGCGGCCTGTCTCTCCTTTATATTTCTTTCCACAACTACACGGAATGGCGTACACACCGTCCTTATGTCCTTCTCTGTTGGGGTATTACGCGGGAGAGTTACCTGCGAAGTGTAGAACCACTTCTGAAGATCGTCCTAATGTTATATGGGCCACAAATCCTTTGTATTTTCTCCGATAACCCCATTCACACAGGGTAGACAGCCCGAGGCTGTTTTCTGAGAGTTGTTATCCTCATACACCCTCCCTTCCATGTATGTTTAGAGTTGTTTTCATGTACCCTGGATAAATTTTTCGTTGTAGGGTACTTCTTATACTGACCATTTTCTGTTCGTATGACTCTGGGTCCCCGCTTATGATTTTTGCTCGATGTTGAGGGCAGCGGAAGATCCCTTTCTTTACATTGTATGGGTGGTGGGAGTTGAAGTTTAGGTACTGTCCGGTGAATATTGGATAGCGGGATACGGATGTCTTTTTTTGTCTCTTTATTCATAGTGAATTATATGGATGGTCTTATTGAGTTCACATGGTCGAGTTGCGTCGGAACCTCCTCCTTATATGGCCACTGTATGAAAGTGTCATCAATATATCTCAGCCATAGAGTTGACTTTAGAGCTGTGGATTCTAATGAAAATCATTAAAAAAATTGCAATATGAACTCTGGTAAAAAAAAGTGTTACTGGACATTACGTTTATAAGTCCCAAAAGTTCAGTTGTTCTTTTCATTAAGGATATATGGCCCAGTGGATATAGACATTGGTTAGTTCCTGTGACTTGATTCAAAGATTTGTGAGTTCAATCCCAGGCTGCAGCAGTGATGAACAAGTAACTTACAGGGTTAGAGGGAGATAACTCATGACTTCCAATGGTGGCATTACTACTACGCAAGGAATGAGAATGATATACCCCAGTGATTGTAATAAGGGGTTCGGTTCGAAATTCCTAGCACTAAAATGGAGCGTAAAATGACCGAAACGTCGTAAAAATGGCAACAAAGACGAGGACAATAATCCGAATAATATAAATACTGTAGATACTACCTCATCCCAGAAATATAGACAAATAGAATGATCTATTATTAAACGTCGTACAAATGGCAACAAAGAGAGGACAATAGTCCGAATAATGTAAATACTGTAAATACTACCTCATTTCAGAAATATTGACAAATAGAATGATCTATTATTAAACGTCGTACAAATGGCAACAAAGATGAGGACAATAGTCAGAATAATGTAAATACTGTAAATACTGCCTCATTTCAGAAATATAGACAAATAGAATGATCTATTATTAAACGTCGTAGAGATGGCCACAAAGATGAGGACAATAGTCAGAATTATGTGATGACTGCAAATACTACCTCATCTCAAAAGATTATTAAGACTATTTTGAGGACCCGATGCCAGGGTTTGTAATCGGAGGATTCAATTTGAGCAGTATAAGATACGCAGATAACACGGAAAGAAATCTACAGGACCTCCTACAGAAGGTAGCTGAAGAGAGTGACAAGAAAAGAACTACAAATAAATTGCAAGAAAACCGAATGTATGATCATTAGCAAAAAGAGCAACCCAAATTGTCAAATACAATTCTGAGATAGTAAAATTTACCAGGTACAAAATTTGAAAAAAACGGCAAGTACGACACAGAGGTCCGATAGCGAATTGGCATTGCGAAGGACCCGTTCCAGAAGCAGAAAATGTTTTAAGAGACAGAAAACTTTCACTAAAAACAAAGAGAGTACTGGATTGCTATGTAATGTCAGTTCTTCAATATGGCAGTGAATGAAGGAAAGACTTGAAGCAAATGAAATGTGGATCTACAGAAGTATAATATATATAAAGCGGGGGATCAATTCTATATTACAATCAATATGTAAACTGACCCCTCACTTTGTGGTCACAGCAGTTTCTATACATTTATATTCCTGAGATCCAAAAGCACAAGAATGCATTCCAGAAGCAGAGTAGAGTATTAAGAGACAGAAAAATTTCGCTAGAAACAAAGAAGAGAGTACTGGATTGCTATGTAATGTCAGTTCTTCAATATGGCAGCGAATGAAGGAAAGACTTGAAGCAAACGAAATGTGGATCTAACAGGCCAGATAGCGGGAAAAAGAGACAGAGGGATTAGCATCAGGAAGAGATAGCTAAAGTTCCTGGGACATGCAATGAGGAAGGAGGGCTTGGAGAACCTGATACTAACAGGCCAGATGGCGGGAAAAAGAGACAGAGGGATTAGCATCAGGAAGATATAGCTAATGTTCCTGAGACATGCAATGAGGAAGGAGGGCTTGGAGAACCTGATACTAACAGGCCAGATGGCGGGAAAAAGAGACAGAGGGATTAGCATCAGGAAGAGATAGCTAATGTTCCTGAGACATGCAATGAGGAAGGAGGGCTTGGAGAACCTGATACTAACAGGCCAGATGGCGGGAAAAAGAGACAGAGGGATTAGCATCAGGAAGAGATAGCTAATGTTCCTGAGACATGCAATGAGGAAGGAGGGCTTGGAGAACCTGATACTAACAGGCCAGATGGCGGGAAAAAGAGACAGAGGGATTAACATCAGGAAGATATAGCTAATGTTCCTGAGACATGCAATGAGGAAGGAGGGCTTGGAGAACCTGATACTAACAGGCCAGATGGCGGGAAAAAGAGACAGAGGGATTAGCATCAGGAAGAGATAGCTAATGTTCCTGAGACATGCAATGAGGAAGGAGGGCTTGGAGAACCTGATACTAACAGGCCAGATGGCGGGAAAAAGAGACAGAGGGATTAGCATCAGGAAGAGATAGCTAATGTTCCTGAGACATGCAATGAGGAAGGAGGGCTTGGAGAACCTGATACTAACAGGCCAGATAGCAAGAAAAAGAGACAGAGGGATTAGCATCAGGAAGAGATAGCTAAAGTTCCTGAGACATGCAATGAGGAAGGAGGACTTGGAGAACCTGATACTAACAGGCCAGATAGCAAGAAAAAGAGACAGAGGGATTAGCATCAGGAAGAGATAGCTAAAGTTCCTGAGACATGCAATGAGGAAGGAGGGCTTGGAGAACCTGATACTAACAAAATGGATGACAAAACGGGGGTTGCTTGGTGTGCTCAGATCATGATTGCCTACGACATGAAAGAACAAGGAACAAAGAAGAAGAAGAAGAAGAAGAAGAAGAAGTTATTTTCATCATAATTCGATTTCTGCTATGGTTACGCTACATACCAAGTCTGCCGAAAGACCTAAGGCAGGTAGTGCTATGTTGTTATGGTTATATTTCATGTTTTCTATCTCACATAATGTATTATTATTATTACTATCATCATCTACATTATTTATTATCATTATCTACATTATTTATCATTATCTACATTATTATCATTATCTACATTATTTATTATCATTATCTACATTATTATCATTTTCTACATTATTTATTATCATTATCTACATTATTATCATTATCTACATTATTTATTATCATTATCTACATTATTATCATTATCTACATTATTTATTATCATTATCTACATTATTATCATTATCTACATTATTTATTATCATTATCTACATTATTATCCTTATCTACATTATTTATTATCATTATCTACATTATTATCATTATCTACATTATTTATTATCATTATCTACATTATTATCCTTATCTACATTATTTATCATTATCTACATTATTATCATTATCTACATTATTTATCTCATAACTTTCATACTATGTAATCCCCTGCTCAATAGTCGTAGTAAAATTTCTTGCTTGGGGCGATATGATAATAAAAAAATATTCCATACATTTATATTCCAGGGACTATAAATAAATCTAAAAGACATACATGTGTAGCTAATCAGTATTTTATTGATTGATTGCTTCCTTTTCTACGGCTTATCAACAAACAAGAAATTATAACGTGGATAAAAAGTGGGGGATCAATTCTACATTACTATCAACATATAAACTGATCCCTCATTTTATGGTCACATTTGTTTCTATACATTTATATTCCAGGGACTATAAATAAATCTAAAAGACATGCATGTGTAGCTAATCAGTATTTTATTGATTGATTGCTTCCTTTTCTACGGCTTATCAACAAACAAGAAATTATAATGTGGATAGAAATTGGGGGATCAATTCTACATTACTCTCAATATATAAACTGAGCCCTCACTTTATGGTCACGATCGTTTCTATACATTTATATTCCAGAGAATGTAAATAAATCTAAAAGACATGCATGTGTAACTAATCAGTATTTTATTGATTGATTGCTTCCTTTTCTACTGCTTATCAACAAACAAGAAATTCTAACGTGGATAAAAAGTGGGGGATCAATTCTATATTACTATCAATATATAAACTAATCCCTCACTTTATGGCCACAGTCTTTTCTATACATTTATATACAGAGAATGTAAGTAAATCTAAAAAACTTGCATGTGTAGCTAATCAGTATTTCATTGATTGATTGATTAGTTTTCTATGGCTTATCAACAGACAAGAAATTATAATGTGGATAGAAAGTGGGGGATCAATTCTGCATTACAATCAATATATAAACTGATCCCTCACTTTTTGGCCACGGTCGTTTCTATACATTTATATTCCAGAGAATGTAAATAAATCTAAAAGACATGCCTGTGTAGCTAATCAGTATTTCATTGATTGATTGATTAGTTTTCTATGGCTTATCAACAGGCATAAAATTATTATGTAAATATAAAGTAATGGATCGATTTTATATTACAATCAATATATAAATTGATCCCTTACTTTATGGTCACAATCATCCTTCTCTTACCCACTTCCTAAAATCCCCTATAACCAGTCACTCCTTCTCATAACTTTTCTCCTATGTAATCCCCTGCAAATCAGTGGCAGTAAAATGCCTTGCTTGGGGTGATATGATTATAAAAAAAATTCTATGTTATTATAATGAAGATATAAAATGGGTGATCAATTCCACATTACAATAAATATATAAATTGATCCCTTACTTTATGGCCATATTCATCCTTCTCTTACCCACTTTCTGACACCCTCCCACTCTAACTCTTTCTCATAACTTTTCTCCTATGTAATAAAATTTATATATTATAAGGTGGATATATAAAGTGGGGGATCAATTCCACATTAAAATCAATATATAAATTGATCCCTCAGTTTATGGCCACAGTCATCCTTCCCTTACCCACTTTCTTATGCCCCCTATAACCTGTCACTCTTTCTCCTAACTTTCTTCCTATGAAATCCCCTGTAAAACAGTGGCAGTAAAATGCCTTTCTTGGGGCAATATGATTATAAAAAAAAATTTATACTATTATAATGTAGATATAAAGTGGGGGATCAATTCTACATTAAAATCAATTTATATATTGATCCCTCAGTTTATGACCACAGTCATACTTCCTTTACCCACTGTCTTACACCCCCTATAACCTGTCACTCTTTCTCATAACTTTCCTATGTAAACACCCTACAAAACAGTGGCAGTAAAATGCCTTGCTTGGGGCGATATGATTATAAAAAAAAAAAAATATTATTATTATTCCCACTGCTACAGTGGTCATTATTATTATTATTATTATTATTATTATTATTATTATTAAAGGCTTTATTCTTGCAGCACAAGACCAAAGTCTTTTCACGAGAAACTTTCAGGCAAATATTATGCATAATAATATGGATCCAAAATGCAGGTTTTGTGATAAACACCAAGAAACAATAGACCACCTAATCTCAGGCTGTTCTGTGCTTGCCCCAAACGAATATAAAAATCGCCACGATAGAGGTGGGCAATATTTACATTGGACAATGTGCAAACATTATGGAAAAGCTGTAAACAAACACTGGTATGAACATCATCCAGCACCGGTTACAGAAATAGAAGATGTAACCATTCTATGGGATTACACCATCTACACAGACAGAAAAATTGAAGCAAACAGGCCAGACATTATTGTTAAAAACCAGAAGGAGAAAACTTGTCTATTAATTGATATGGCTTGTCCAGCGGATTGTAACATAGCAATCAAGGAATTTGAAAAACTGTCAAAATATAAAGACCTGGAAATTGAAATAGAAAAAATGTGGAAATTGAAAACAAGAGTTGTGCCAGTGATAGTAGGTGCACTTGGAATGATAAAAAATGGAACAAAACAACACATTGA